>JAOBYE010629964.1:0-12066 GCA_025403585.1 Parazoanthus swiftii
GACTTTATTCATCAAAAATGCCTCTTTTACTGCAACATTTTATGTCTAATCCACAAAGACATTTGAAACTTTTAATTATTTAAAAAGTGTCAATTTTGGCTTCAAAAATGCGGTTCGACTTATACACGGGTTCGACTTATACACGAGTATATACGGTAAGAAAACTATGTATTTAAAAAGTAGTTTGTCTGCCTGATAAGTTTTTCTAAGTGTCTGCTTTTTATCCACATATAAATAAAGGTGAGAAACTAACAGATGAAGAGGTTGACTCCCTGTTCTCAAGTGTTGAGGACACAGCGGGACACATCAACTATGAAGGTTGGTTTGATACCCCTCATATAATAATAATAGTAATGATAATAACAATAATAATAAGTAATAATAATAATAATTAACAAAAATAAATAATAATAATAATAATAATGGCATTACCGAGATGGCATTTCCACAGAATGGCTTTTTATCCATTTGGGGGATCAATAGCTTAACATCCCTGTCCAAGGAGGCGAAAGAAGGTCACCCAATTATTCAGCTCTGTGGCCAAGGCAGGAATTGAACCCGGGACCTTCAAGTTAGCAGTCCAAGATCGTACCAACTGTGCTGACATCACTCGCACATGTAACCCTACTGTCACCTGGGAACTTTTGGACAAAACAGGATAGGGGCCACCAGCAGTTTAAGAAAGTCATTTTCAGCCGATTACATATGAACAAGGACTCGGCATAACAAAATGCCAAGGGACCTAAAGTTTTACTTTGTTATATCGCGGTTTGTTGTAAACGAAACCCCAGTATAATGAACTTACCAAAATAATTCCAAAAGCTTCTTTATATCAGGGTTGCAACATAGGTGAAAGACAGTGAAAAGGCCAATCTTACAGTTCAGTTGCATTGATTTAATTGATAGTTATACAAAAGAGCCTAGCTTGAAACTGTTCAGTAGCTCAAAGTAAAATCAAAACAATTATCAAACAAAACAAAAGCAAATCACTTTAACAACTAGTTAGGGAAAGTTCATTTAGCACAGCAAGAGGGGATGCAGCTATTGAAACTCAAAGGGTAAATTTTTAGCAGCCCTCCTTGCTAGTGGTTCAAAATTTGGGAGCCCCTCTCAATCTCCCTTTGTAGTTGAAAAATTTCAAAGCCCCCTCCCCCCCTCTGCTCCCCTGAAAAAAGATCACCAGACTGTATTAAATATATTTACCATAATTGTCTCCAATGGTAAATATACTATGACAGACTTGAGATTGTGATGAGATACCTCGGGTAATTTTTGTCACAGAGTGCCTGTCTATACTCGGATGTTTGAAAGCAAAACAGCTATAATATCATTTGAGCATTTCTATTTGTTGAAATTTTTTAAAGCTTTTTGAGATGAACAAGAGTGTAATAGTTACTCAGACAACATATTATAATTATCTGTAAACCATGCAATATAGCCGAGTTTGCCTAGAGAGCTCTGGGCAACTGAGCGAGTTCCCTTTGCAGAAAATATTTTCCAAGCAGTGACAGACTTAAATAGAAACATGTTTTGGACAAAATTATACTACTAAAAACATTAGAAGTGGCATTTCTCAGTAACTGTCAAGATTTCTACAACTTTGGGGGGGATGTCCCAAGAACCCCCTAGAGGCTCATGTCTTTGTCACTTTGCAGTTGCCTTGGTTATGAGAAAAGTCTGGCTATCGACCTGGTTTCTATCTCAATTATTGATAGAAGCAAAAAAATTTAGATAACCTGCAAGCAGTTCCTATTTTTCCTTATGAAGTTGCCATAAAATGTAACTAAAGATGTTGCAAGCGTAAAGCAGACACAACTGAATGACCTCAATGTTTATAATTTTTATCCTCTGTCTCGTGATTGCTTTCTCCTCAAAAAATTCAGTGACATTTTTTAATGTTTTGTGCTTTCTTGTATTTTGCAGAGTTTGTGAAAATGGTGATGTCTGGATAAACGGATGCAGAGTTCACTACCTGGAATGTAAACTATAAAAAGATGAAAACTTAAGCAAATGCTATCTTGGTGCTCACAAATCTGTTTAAAGTAGATCATGAAAAAGTATTTTAATAGACTGATAAAGTAAATATGGAAAGATAGATAAGTGCATTAACTTTTATGGTTCTTGGATTTTACTTCTGTGTACTTTACATTCTTGATAGAAATTTTTAAAGATAAAAACATTTTGTAGAAAACTTTGTAAACATATGGGTCCTGATGAAGGTTATATACAATTGACCAATATTTGTACTCTGCTCTTTGTGCAAAGACAAATAAACTGGAGTTGATCTCATCTCGTGAGAAGACTGTTTTAGCTCAACTACCTGTACCCAGGGGGGACTTGGAGACTAATAAACTTCCATCGGTTCTTGCGTACCGGTGCTAGGTGGGTATATTTTTAAAAATCGTAAAACTCCGATCTCCTCAACGGCCTGTGTTTTTAAGGTTACGAACCACCGGGTCAAAAATTGTATTTCTTCCATCATCTTCTCAGACCTTTTCAGCCAAGGGTGCAGCGTTGTCTCGGTTGATCAAATGTATACGCGTTTGCTCCGTAAATGCGCCTTAAAATGTTAAAACCGTCATCCTGCAAAACGTTTTGATCGCATTTCCAATTCTGGAATTTTGAACTGAAAAATATCAGCGTTTTTATAAACAAATTGATAAAGAAGAACTTCAACACCAGCAAGCAGTACTAACGACCGAGGATGGATTTTGTTTTCTTTTACCGACCGACCGGCCCGACTGTAAAACGATAGTATACGGGAAAAAGTGCACATTTGGACCAGGTTTAAAAGTTTTCGCATAATGTTAGAGAATAGTCAGCTCTCACTGGAACAGTCTGTGGCATCTGAAAGCTCGACTGTCCAGAAGGTTTCAGTTTCAGCTGCCATGAAAAGTGTCTTGGTTTCTCATCAGCCCCTGCAACGATACCGCAATTACTTTTTTTAATATACAAAAATTCTACTTTCCAACGCTGTTAAGGGCGTGTCAAACGCCGACTACTGATCAAGTGCAGATCGTCGTTTTTTGCAACATTCACAGCAGTCGTATATATTGAAAAAAAAATAGGGCAGATAAATTGTGAAGATGTGCAGGCTGCTTCAACAAAGTATCAGTACCAGAAACAAAAAGCATCCCGTCGCTTTTACTTTTTGAAAAATTATATTGAGAATCGGAATTCTTTTATTTGGCCTTGGGCCATCCCAATAAAATGTTTCGTTCCGTCTTTTGTGATGGTGGGTCGCTCAAGAATGAACACGACAAGAGAAAGGGACTCTTGCTGTCGGAACCTAACTACTTAAGTAGAAAGAAGCACTGAAGAAAAGCAAAAAACTTGAAGTACTCTGGGAGCAAGGGAAATAATACTAGAATATCTTGGGGATTTCTTGAGGCCGAGGGGAAGTACATACATGTTCACTCTTTTTGTAAGAACAACGAGGCTGAAAATAGGCCAAAACATATGAAGATGTTGAGAACACACTGAGCTCAACTAAGTAAGAATTTTTAATATAAAATAGAGAGAACTGTTACTTAACTGTAAAGTAAAATGTTCAGTACAGCTCAGTACAGTATACTGTCAATTGGGTAAAAACAATGTATTAGCCTACATTCACACGGTACCCGAATTATCAGTGATAGTCCAGTCCAGAATACAAGATAATCAAACCTTGACAGGCGTGACTGATCAAGTTTATAATTTTCTTTTTATTAGACAAACCATTGAAAAAAGTGCCGAAACTTTAGTCATTCCACACGACAGATACCTTTTTAAACTGTGCCAGATATATTTGAAAAAAGTTTCAAGTAAACTCCAATAACAGAGTGTTGCGATGCCGGTTTTGGCGGTCCTTTTAAGTTCTCAGTTGTGTATGAAATTCTTACTCGAGTGTAACCATAGGTAGAGGTGTTGTATAGAGTCTTGAACTGAAACGTTCATACGTCTTAAACCGAAACTAGTTCCTCTCCCCCGTAGTTACCAACATGCATAATTAAGCCCAGTCCATGCGGGGTTATTGAAAAGCCAGATTTGACGGTGCTAAGTGTTTGGCTTACGAAATGGAACTTCTCTTGTTTCTTCAGCTGCCTGCAAGGTACATGTTTGTTAGCTTGAACTTGTCAGCATGTGCATGGTGCTACCTCGACACTGTGGGGATGAAATACTGCAGCGAAACTTCATCGTGGAGCAGCAAAAACTGTACTGCTGTGGTGTGCACAATATCTGAAATGGATACGTAATGATAAGTTTTTGCGCAACTTTTAAAATATAAACACAACGTTAGTTTGCCCATGTTCTTTAATTTTGGTCACTTTCCTCCGTGCTCAACGCCCGCTACTCAAGTATAATGATATATTTTTTGCGTAGTTCAGATATCCTTAACTATATAATATCAAAACTAAACACAGTCAGTTTGCCCATGGATGTTCTTTATTTTTGGCCACATTCCTCCATGCTCAACGCCCAGGGGCTATTTAAGTATAAAAGTGACGGGGGATTTTTTGGGGTTTGTATATTTTAGCTTCGGTATTTTGGGGGTTGACAAATTTGCTGGGTATTTTGGGATGTTGAAGGGAGTGAAAACTTGGGGGAAACGATTTAGCAGCCCCATGGCCACTTGATGCAAACAATTTCCGCATGCTCAAAGCCCTTCAGACAAATAGTATGATGAATAAACAAAGATGGACAACCATACATTGCACTGCTGGCTTGAAAGTTTAAAACTTTAGTGTTATTAAATGCTCTCCCTTCTCTTGCTGTTTTCGCCGAAGTGACTATTTGATCACAGTAAATGAAGGGCATTTTTGTGCGATATGATCATGGCATATTTTGGTTTAGTCTAGTTTGACTTCAGGTATTCCAGTTATGGCTCCATTCGCACTTCCCAGTCACTTTATACTCGAGTTATAGAGAGGGGGGGGGGGGAACTCAATGTACGTTCTCATAAAACGTGTATTGTACACAACAAAAGTCAGTAAAAACGGAAAACAGAATGTCATAACGGACACTTACTGCAAATCACCCTGGTGGGGCCAACTTGCTGACTGTGAAGGAACGTCACGAGTTTCTTGATGTCGACTCTGGCCTCAGCCATCGTGTCTGGGTCTCGGTTCGTTTGGCTGGGAGGACTCTCACCTTCTACAAGTAACAAGATCATATTACATCATGGTAGTCCATTGGTATAGGCTAACACAGTACTTAATACACTACACTCTTTCTTTTTTTAGAGCAATGTATTTTATAAGAATATCGAGGCTAAAATTTGCGTAGCCTGCGAAGCTGGCGGTCCTCCTTTGCTTTCGCGTCCAAGATGGTGCCGGGACGATTGAGTCGTTTGTTTCTGACATTTCGCCCCCTTTAAAAACTGCCGGCTTCGCAGGCTAAAATTTGCGAAATTTTAAGAACATTTTAAGAGTAAACCAGAGGCTGAAATTGTGAAAAAAATATAATTTCGTGTCTGTAAATATAATATCGAATTTACAATATGTTTTTACTGAACTGTATAAAGTAATTTCTTTCTCCAAACGGCAAACCTAGCCTGCAAACGAAACACTCTTCACTATCGATAGCCAAATGTTCAATAATGAGCGGTACGTTTAATGTATTTGTGCAGTACAAAATACGTACAATGTAAAAGACATGAACTAAATTGTAACTGATGCCCCAATACATCCTTAAACGGAAATGTCATAAGCTATAATTAAGAATATTACAAGAACATTTTTAACCTATTTTAAAATCAGCAGAAAAATAGGAATCAGCCAGGGCCGGAAAAAAAACAATATTTTTATAAAAATAAGGTTGTTAGCTATTCACCCGTCCTTTCAACTCTCGTATGCGACAAAAAAAGTAATTACCCCAAGTTGGGTTATCCAGATGTTTGAAATGGGTCGTTGCTGTTACCAGATCTGTTTCCACTCCAAGGGTCATATAACCATTCTGATTGGCTGATATTACCTAAGAAAAACCATAGATTTGTATGTGTACGGTGTCAAGATTTTTCTGCATTGTCCTCCCTCTTTCTTAACATCTGCAGAACGCTTTATTAATAATAAAAATAATAACAATAATGATATTAATAATAATAATAATAATAATACTAAATCGCTGAATCGCGTATTAAAAGAACTGCTTACTAACTAACTAACGTCATGTACAGGATGGTAAAAGGGTTTATCGTAATCCGTGTTTGGGGTTAAAATATGTCCCTGATCTGTGATGAGTCACTGAAAATTTTACCGTGATCCAGGTTATGTGGGTCGAAGTACTGTCCGCGGTTGGTGACGATACGCTTAAAGTTTTACCTTGATCTTTAGCTGGAACTCCCTTTACCAACCTCAGTTTATCTAATCTTGGCTTATTGTTCATGATTTAGAGCGTATTAGCACAACAACACTAAAGAAACTGCCTTGAACATTTTATAAGTTTTCGTAAACTGCTACCGCGGGTCGCTCCAAAGACTCAAAAGTTAAATTATCAAAGCTCTCTAAATATAGTAACCCCCAAGTGTTACTAAATCTGAAAATAGATACCGTTATGTTTTAATGTTTCTAGTAAGTGTATCTTTCTCTATTTTCTTTTTCTTGATATAGGCATTTAATTTTTATATGCGTGTTTTCCATGTTTCTCTGTCATGATCTCTGACGTCCATTTAACTTCAATTCTAACTATGGCAACTGACTTTCTGTTTTAGTTATTTCAGGAATGCAACTCCACCCCATATACTTTTGTTCACTACACTTTTACAAGAAGTTGTAAGCTGCACACTGTATGGAGGAACAAATAAAAGCCCCCAGTTGTCTTTGGAAAGAGGACCAGCTTTCATGAGTTAATGAGTGGATAAAAGAGAACTTTAAGGGGTTAACGTTACATGATTGTACAAAGGTTACAGTATATTATAAGAGTGACAACAACAACAACAACAATTATTTGTCTAAAGAGAAAATTATAAGAAGTGTATGAAATCGAAATGCTTTGCTAGTCTAGGCGAGTAGAGTTGGGGTTTAGGGTTAGAGTTTTGTCAATAGTGGTAACTCCCCACTGGTAGTGAACAAACAGTCTGAAAATAGCAATAAATAATAACAGTCTGAAGTAGTCCAAAACTCAGGCTATGGGGGGAATCGTGAACCTCAATTCTAAATAGTGTATAATCCTGATATTTCTTTACTTAAGGACTTTCAAATAACAGAAGGCACTGCTACATGTACCAAACCATACCACATGATGACTGAGATTCTTCATTCTTTCCACAACATTCCTGACCACCTTTATTGGCGGCATGTAGATGCTAACCTGTTCACATGATAATATGAGACTTTATTCAGTTGCATCTGATGCTGACTACCTTTAGAATTCTCAGTGTATCAACTTTAACCCTGGAATTGAGGGGATAAAAAAAAACATTTGCACCTCTTCTGGGGATAATTTTGTCAACTTGAGCTCTCTCCAGGACTTTAGAGCGATGAATCGTGCCAACTTTTAAAATTGAGGGGGAAGCATTGTGCCCCCTCCCAGGACTGAAGGGGATGTACATGTGTTACAATGGTAAACTGTCCCCTTCTGGGATTAAAGGGGGTTAAATATCACTGTCCCCCTAGAGCTTTATCTTCAAAAGTATAAGTACTATTGCTACGAAAACTTGGAGGTTATTTATCTACATTTGTAAACAATAAGTAGTTATCTGAAAACAAACTAACTTGTCATAATTAGGTTGTCCTTGTGATGTAAAAACTTAACATACATGTAATAATCAGGTTTTCAAATTTATTTAAAAGAAAAATATATTTGGCACTTGTGCATGATCTTAGAGCAATCTGCCATAATGTAGAAAAATAAAGTTTGGAGTTGATATTGATAATATACAGCACTGTAACAACTTGTAATAAATACATGTACCATGCAGTCCTTCAAAAGCAAAGTCAGTTTCTTGCTGTCTACCATGTCCACACTATAATAATATAAAATTATTCATGATTGCCACTGCTAGTGCTAAGTTCAAACTTTAGAATAACTACAATGAAACTTACATCAAAGTCTGGCATGTTGGGTTCTGAGTAATCATCCCAATTTCTTTGTGGAATGACGCCAACAGGGACGTCATGTACAATACTTCTTGTGTGACTGGTCAAAGAAGGCTGCACAACAATAAAGTGTAAATTAACATTATTTTTATGTTGTTCATGGTTAACCAATTTAAGATAGATCAGACCTTTCATATTTTCCCGAGTTACAAATGCCAGGGGTGTTTACATGTAGGTACATAAAATTAAAAAAGCTACTGTCAAGGAAATACCAAAAAAGTGTGAATATTTTTTCACAAGCCATTTGTGTCTTGGAAGCTGAGTCTGATATTAGAATTACAAAATAAAAACTGTCATGCATATGGACAGATTCCAAAAAAAAGGTACTGCTCAAATTGGGGTGGGCAGGGGTAGGCATTTAGAAAATGAAGTAGAAGAAAAACCACCTTATGGTAAAATTAATGAATATTATAGGAAGCAGAAATTTGATACTCCCTGGACATCCCATTTAACATAAAGGACCAATTGAAAACAATTATTCTAGATTGGTATTGTAGTTTATAGACATGTTAATTTTGTAAATTAGATGGTAGATTTGAGTTTTCATAGTTTTTAATCATTTATTGTAAAGTTGTAATGAAAGCACATTTGATCATGTTTAAATGTTAATTTGCCTAGTATAAATAAACTATTATTAGTACTATAATTATTGTTGTTGTTATTATTACTATTATTATTATTATTATTATTATTATTATTATTATTCCCACTTACCAATGTGATGTCAAATGTCAAGCAGGGAGTGTGCTTCTTTGTGAGTTTAATTTTAACTGCCTGTGCATTCATTGCAGATTTCATGGCCCTTGTTAAGTTTTCTGGGACTAGTTCAAGGTAAATGTTGTTGCTTTCATCTCGTCCTTCAATTCGGTACTCATCAAATATGTTACTCTGTTAATATAAATGTACAAATTTAAATTTATTCATAAGTTTAAATTCAGGTCATACAACAGTTATTGATTGATGTACTCACACTTATGAGATCACAGTTTTTATAACTACAGTTACACAAGTACAGGTGTAAATAGAAACTAGAATGTTCATCTAATGTATAAATACAGGGCTGATCATAACTTTTACAGTATGTGTTAAAAGTAGTTAGCATTGTTGGTTAGATCTTGGACTGCCAACCAGGAGGTCCAAGGTTCAGTACCTAGTCTGGTCAAGGTTCAAACTACTGTGTGCGACCATTTATTACCACACCAATGCATCCACAAACAAGGATGTTTAGCCACTGGTCTAATCTCTTGAAATTCTAAGTCAGGGAACTTACCAAAAAAAGAACCTGCATACTTCTCTGAAAGAGTAGGGAAATCCCAGTGTCATGGTGAGGGCAGTAAGGAAATGTTGTTACTTTAAGCCTTAGCCAAACACAGATGCAATTCAGTTCAAGTTTTGACATTAAAACTTGGATTCAAATTGCACTTGGTTTTGCCAGTGATGAAAATCTTGCACTGACTTGCATTTAAATTTGAGCTTGCTGAATGCTCAAACTCAATATAAAATGCAAGTCAATGCAAGCCCATGTAAGTTAGCGGCCAGCGAAAAACAAACTGAATGCAAGTTAAAACTTTCATTCACTTGTAAGAACTTTCATAGATCTATATTTGGCCAAGGCTTTAATATGTATAATATGTAACCCTCAACAAATAAAGTTTCTTAATTTTACTTTTAGTTTCCAAGAGCCAAAGATGCAGGCTTCCAGTAGGAGGGCCATGGGCTATGTAAACCCGGAAGATTTTGAAAAAAATAGATGAACATAGAAAAATTTACAATTATAAATTTTTCTTCAAAAAATGTTCCTGATAGAAACAAAATATTCATGACAAGTAGTTCGTTTTGGGGGTGTTGAGAAATCAGAACAAAAATTAAATAATGTTCAATGGTCATTAAGGGGGGAGGGGGTTTAGCCGTTGACATTATGACAAAAAATCTTTCGCATTAAACAAACTTATTCCTATAATTTAGTAGCTGGACAAAACATGGAATAGATGTTATCGGGGGAGGGGGAAGCAGGTTTCAGGATAACGTCCATTGTATGTTATTTAAAATGTTTTTGACTTGTCGACACCCCCTTATTAGTTGCCAGTTGCCATCTGTTAGGGAGAAGCCTCTACATATTAATCTGTATATTTATATATTAATCAATTTGATTTTTCCAGTATTCTTCAAATTTTTGTCATGAAGGGAGCAGCTATCTGCACTTAGTGAGCCATGTTTTGCTTGTACCATATTTGGCAAACAGGTGATTGCAATCTCAGTCCCTGCTGTACAGTATTTTTCTTAGTCTCTTATCAGGGATACTTTATTGTATAACAAAAAGGTAATACCAGTACATTGAGATGAACATTCATTTTAGGATACCAAAACATAAATAAATAATGTAATAAATCTAGCCTCATACATCTCATCAAAGTTAACGTAACAAATGGATGATTGAATAATTGTACTCTGGTTGTAGATACCTGGGGGAGTTCACACCAAATCGACACTGCTCCATGTGCCACACTCTCCACAATAATAAAATACAATTTGGTAGCAGTCAACCTTAGAACACAAGTCTTGGACATCCGGGAGATTGTTGCCAACACACCTGATGCCAGTATGCAAATGCATGATTGAACAAGATTAAGATCTGTGCTAACTGGGCAATATCCTTTAATTCCCAAGCCAATTGACTGATAAGGCTAAACATAGAATTATCTACGGTTCCAGTCACTGAATCTACCCTTTAGCTGGCTTTTTAACACTGATAAACCCTTTGTTTTCATTAACAAAAAATGATTTTTTGTAAAATTGATGTGGCTAAAACTTAAGCACGTTTTGCCAACATTTAATCATGATCCAATGCCCTTAAGCTGCAGTATAACTTGTTTTGTTTATTACATAGTTTTATCAGCCTGCTAATTTCTGTGCAAGTTTACCACCAATACAGTTAAAGTTCTAGATTTTTTCCTATGTTCCAAGAATGAATCTGTGCTCGTTAAGAATAACATTTTGTCATTCGAAAACCGAGGCTTCATTTTAAACCAAACACGGATCGATCGGTGCAAATGCAAGCTACCTGTTTGAAACACGTGCGTACGAGTTCAATAAAATGGCGTTGGAACCAAAAACGACTTTAACCAAAAACGCAGGTGAAAGCTTAAGAAATCTTATCTGCACTTTATGGTAAATTACCACGAAATGTAGATGACGAACGAGCGAAATTTACTTACGACTGAAATGTTGAATGCAACCTAAATCAACAATTTTGGCACGGAACCGCATCTTCGTCCAGTTTATCTTCTGATACGAAAGGTCGCTGTTAGACTATCTCATTTGAAATGTTTATCAATCAATCGCAGTTGCAGAGGTGTTGCAAATAACGGGAGATGACAGTGTGCTGTACCTCATCTCTGCTCAGTCAAAACTGCCGCCATTTTTATTTTCCCATGGTGCATTGCACACATTGTTAGTGTGACGTTCATGAGGGAGTGTTGGTTATTTTGTCACAACTTGATGTTGCGTCGTCCTCGTGGCCTAATGGATAAGGCGTCGCCCTCCGGAGGCGAAGATTGGGGGTTCGAGTCCCCTCGAGGACGTTTTTACACTTCGTTTTAAAATATATGTTTTTTCTTGTTTAGAATTATTTTTGACATATTAATTTGTTAGCTATTTAAAAAGTCTCTTTGTAAGTTTTGCTTTTCGTGAAAGGAAGGAGAGTAAAGCCTAAAGGGGTGGGTGCGAACTATGATCTCCATAATAGTACAAAGCAAAATGGCACGTTGGAAAACGATGGAAACGAGAGAAGTGTCAAGTCGTGTCGTGCCATATTAGGTCTTGACTATAAATGTTTTTAAAATACTGTGGTTAGCCACCCAGTATAAATGCTGTTAATATAATAATAGTAGTAGTAGAGGATAATAATAGTAGTAGTAGTAGTAGTAGTACGGTAGTAGTAGTAGTAGTAGTACTAGTACTAGTACTAGTAGTAGTAGTAGTAGTAGTAGTA
>JAOBYE010630075.1:0-12064 GCA_025403585.1 Parazoanthus swiftii
GTTGGTGGTGTGGGGTGGGGTTGGGAAGGAGTGGATGGTGTAGGGTATTGGTGGTGTGGGGTGGGGTTGGGAAGGAGTGGATGGTGTAGGGTATTGGTGGTGTAGGGGAGGAGTGAGTGGTGTGGGGTAGGGTAGGATAGGAGGGAATGGTGTGGGGTAGGGTAGGGGAGGAGTGGGCGGTGTCTATTAGAGAAAGGGAGGAATAGGTGGTGTGGGGTAGAGGAGGGGAGGAGTGGGTGGTGTTGGTTAGGGAAAGGGAGGAATAGGTGGTGTGTGTAGAGGAGGGAAGAAGTGGGTGGTGTGGGGTAGGGGAGGGGAGGAGGGGGTGGTGTGGGTAGGGTAGGAGAGGAGTGGAGTGGGTGGTGTCGGTTAGGGAAAGGGAGGAATAGGTGGTGTGGGGTAGAGTAGGGGAAGAGTTGGTGATGTGGGAAGGAGCTTTGGATAGCTGGAAAACTGTGGCCCAGACATAAATATTACCGAAAAGAAATGCATGTTGCTAGTTTTTGTGGAATAGACATTGATTCTTATGATAATCTTGCGTGTTCTCCGGCCAAAACGCGCGCACATGTAGTGACCCTTGTATTGATGGAAAGAGTTTTCCAACACCTTTCTATTGTTTTGATTTTAAGGTAAAGACGAATCCTTTTTAGCTCACAGTGCTGTTTTCAAGTCCATCAACTACAAACACATGCATAGCGAAGATGAAAATACCGTTGTTGACCACTGAATCCTTGGAGAAATGATGGAACTGGAAGTGTTTTCGCCAGACAGACAGACAGACATATCAGTAGACAGAGAGAGTCGTACAGGTAGACCGACTATCTCCAATCCGTTTTTGAAATAGCTGTAGTCATTTTCTATCTTGTCATACAAGCCTCAAAGACACCACCATAACTGGATCTTGCTGCACACGTTTCTTAAATTCTGGCGGTGATATTTAACAAGGGCTTTTTTTTTATTGATTTTGAAGAAATGTTTCCGCTTTGCTCCTGACGTTGAAAAGTTGAAAGTACCGGCTTTCAAACTAACCTCCAATGCAGCTGCCTTATTTCCCTAAGGAAAAAAGGCGGCTACATTGGAGGCTACTTTCACTGAATCTGGTTCACACGCAAATTCCAAAACTGCTGACTCTAAAAACTTAGATTATGACGACGGGGCGAATGAAGATGAATGATACTGTTGAAAGAGTGTTGATGATTGGGAAAAAGACAGAGTTGTTCAACTATCGTTAGTACCATTTCTTACGTTGCCGGCCAATTCAAGTACCGTAAAGTTTCGCTCGCAGCGCTCGGCTTGTTATATACTTTTGTAAGGGTTTTGCTGGGCTTACAGTCGGGAGGGGGACTTATTATCGTCGTACTATTACCGGGAAAGTATAGTATAGCCGGTACAAGAAACGTTTCGGATTAATCTTTAACTCCAACTGTAAACACAACAGCTATCGAGAAAGGGGCTTGTAATCCGGCGGGAGCTTATGAGCGAGATGTTACGGCAAAACCTTTATTTGCTACACGTGGCGGTGCCCAATTTAGTTTAACACGCCCTTTCCTAATAAGCTTGCAAAACGTGCTTAAATCTCAGTTTAGTTATATAAAGTTAAGTTTGTACTGTAGGTATCAACTTGGGCTAATTTTATGACAACAAAATATTGGAAATCAGTCCGGCGCAGTATTAAGACCTAATTATAACTCAGTTTTCGCTACTGAAGCGCGTAGTTTTTTATTTTTGAGCAGTAATGTAGGACTAAAACAGTTTTAGATATATTTATGTTTCTGGTTCTTGTTCAGCTGCCCTTGATGGGCGTTTTTCGAACTAGGAAGTTTCGTATTTGTTGAACCCACCGCGGCTGTAATTCGTTTTTTTAGCAATTTGAGTTTTAAATGAGGAACGAGTTGAGAGGCTCACCAAATAATAAAGTACCGCTGATAAAACATTTAAGGCGAACACTGAGAAAGGGAGCATGGCGAAATATGGTGTAAGTAGCGATATGTACTATTTATTTCAGCCTGACACGGCTACTGACTACAACTCAACTTTAGGTGGCAAACTTTAGACAAACAACAAAGGTTTGGCAGTATTTTTAAAAAGTTTATGCAGCTTTTATATTTATTTGGTGAAGAAATTTTGATTTACGAGTTTTCCCTGAATGTGGAATGTATGCAATGCTCATATCGGTGTCACTATTGCAGAAAACTACGAACACGCTAAAACGGCAGCCATCATTAAATGTCACACACTGTTAGGTCTAAGTACATTGAAAATTCGTCATTTATGAACGTATTATTTTGCTCAAATGTATCATTTACCAAAACGTTAGAGTTTGAATTTATATTTTATTTTTCAGAATTCATTTTTTCAGCGGCGAAACCTGAGAGCAATGTCGCGATGCCCTCTGGGTAGATGTTGAAACCAATTGTTGAATTGCATCCGCTTGATGATCTGTTACCGATTTGCTTTTTATTAGTTCGCCTAGTATACGCTCATAGAAATCTATACGGCGTACTTTTATCAAACAGAAAAAAATGAAATCTATTTTGACCTTGTTGTCCAGTTTTTAGATAGGTATGTGTTTGACGCCGTTTTGCGGCCTTTTGCGACTTCAGATGAGACATTTTCAAGCACAAGTTTTATAGTGAAAAGAGTATTAAGGTCAAAGAGGTTTTGGCACAACCATCGTTGCGTCAAAGGAAACTTTTTGTCGAGTGCCCTTAAGAGTGTGCTACATATGGCAGCGTTTTTTGTCAAATAAACACACGTTTATAGTATTCGACTGGGAAAAGAGTGGGAAAATAATTTATGGCATCTGGAAGACGATATATAAAATTTGGTGGGGATTTTGCTTGAAATTGTTATAAAAGAAAACGGTGTAAATAAAAGTGAAGTTCAGGCAACAACACTGTTATACGAGCGGCTCGGTTTAAATACTTATTTTTTTTTACCCTAACCGAGCCCTTTTTGAGGTTTCTACAGTGTCTGTCCTACAGAATACAGGCGCTAGCTGGAAACGAGAAAGGACTCTATAGCTGTTGGTAAATGAGGGCAAGTGATAATGGGAAGATAGGCCATTTGCATCACGTGACTAGCCTCATTTTTCTGGATGGCAAGCAGTCTCGTTCACAATCACTTGCCCCCATTCACCATATGTACCTCAGTACCGACTGGGTCTTCTCTTCTCTTGAGAAAAAAGACATGCCAGAGGAGCCAGAGGAGTTGTTAACCCGAGAACCAGACTATTTTGCCGAATAGAGAGTTGACACAGTTGTGTTTCCGCCTAGCAACTGGGCCCCATTCTATTATTATATACGTCACAGTTTGTTTACATTTTTCAAACTCTTACAGATGTGACCACTAACATTGTCTGCCTTAAACAAAGTAAGGACTTTGTTTCTAACAAATTACAGTTGGTTTCGACTGTTGAAACTCTAACAGCTAATTCGTTTGGAAAGTTTAAAAATAGTTATTACTGCTGATGACTTGCGTGCTTCTGCATCTCCTAATAAGGGCTAATGAGTGCTTATGACCATCGTCTCCGGAAGAGAAGTAAGTCTGCGCTAATTACCAGTTGTTACTAATGTTTCCGCCATAGACACATCTGTATGGTAACGACACTGTCAGTTCGTTCACCATTGGATGGTTTCTTCCATATTTTTGATGTTTACCTCCCGCGGGGTTTATTCTTTTCAGTTTTGGGCTGGGGACTTATTCGAAGTGGGTTTAACAGCATTTAGTTAATTCACGCTAAGCCCCGCATGTTGATCTTAATCTGATTCATCTTACTTTCGACATCTGACGAAATTTCCGTGTTTTTGGGAACCAAATGTGTTACTTTGATTTATCAGTTTAGCGATTCATTAAACGTATATTTTGAAGATATTTATTGAAGAGAAAGTCTTCCATTTGGTTGGAGACAGATTTTTTCAGACATCTGAGGCCTGGAGCATGTAAAAAAGGTTTTCCAAGGCTGGGGCTTATTTTTGAGATTATTTATAATTAGACGAGCTTAGACGCTACTCGCTAGGCGTATAGGGCTCGTAAGAACCAACATGATATTCATTCAGACTTTGCTTTTGTCTTGCATTTCAAATTTGACGTTTCTTCTTTAGACTCACCTTTATGAAGTGAGATACTGAGTTGCAAAGCGCTGTTTTTTGCGACTGTGTGCAGTAAATGGTTTATTTCGAACGCTTTTGGTGAAAACGAGCTTTACATGTAATAGACAAGCGTAGCCTTTCAAAGTATGTGAAGATTGTACTTTAATACGAGAATGGCAACACCTTGGCCATATTGTTCCTGGCTCTTGCAAATGAGGCTGTTGGAAAAACATAAACATGAGGCATTCTTCCTTTCCCTTAGAATCGATTGGGAAACCACAAAAATCGAGCTAGTTGGCGAGTGATAGAGATGCTCGCGGCTCGCTCACTCGATATTTGTGTTTTCTCGATCGAGATTGCGAGACTGCTCGCAATTCACACGCTAGTCGTTCAGTTTTTTTAATCTTTGCCACTACCTGTTTTTGTTCATCATTTTAAAATATAAAATATTAATCTTGAAAATATAAACACGAATACGAAAAATATATTGTAAATTACAAATCACAAAAATAAAATAAATTGTGTTTTTATAGGGTGGCAAGGCATGGCAAGATAAACGTAATACAATACCGGTATTTTGATATTTTAATAAATATCGATAGGACAATAAATTAAAACAACAAAACAGACTAGACAAAATAGCATTTAGCATACAATATATCAGAACAAATTGGAGTATAACAACTTAGAACAGAACAGAACTGGAGAAAAAACAGAAGAGGAAAGAAAAGCACAGAGCATGAAAACTGGTTTCTTGCGCGCGCAGATTAATGATACCCGAATCAATGTTTTTGCTTCCGTGTTCCTTTCTATTCATTATTATATTGGCCACGATAGCCAGAGTTCAAGAATCTGTCTTTGCTGTGTACATTTTTTAAAAGTTGACAGCTGTAAATGGAATGCGCTCGCCAACTCACTCGTGAACGTGACCGGAAGTGGGAACCCACCCGTCCGTCCGGATTATCCCGCGCGTCTTGAAAACTCATTCAAAGTTGAGTAAAACCTGCTTCTGAGGCCAAAATCGATTACGTATCGAAAGCAAATGGCTGTCGCTGTGAACATTATTTCCTGTTCTTGGCCATCGGAGTGCAAACGCGAATGGAGTTTCCCCTTTGATCTCGTCTGCATTCCCTGCAAAAAACTTTCAAGTACAAAAATCTTAAATGACAAATTTTTAAATTATGTTCTATTTTTTTCTAAATTTTACTTTGCCGAAAGAAGCCGGCGGTTCGGTGCGATTCGATAAGGAAGAGACTCTGTTTGAAGTCCATCAAACAAATTACCGACTTGACGTTGCTTATGTAACGGAGGTAGAACCCGGAAACTACTCGATATTGCCTGCATGCATAAGAGTGCGCAGTCTGCCACCAAATAAGCCGGGGAGGGCACAACCCAAGTTTGGGAAGGGATGTTCCGACTAGATACTTCAGTAAACGTATGTAAACCCTGACCCTGTTCAATTGTGAGAAAAACTCGGGTTAATTCATACCCTTTTTATCATTTTGAGCTCAAATGTCACATATTTTTTAGCTAAACCACAATTTCTAGACCTTGTTTGTAATAAAACTTTAAAAATTCTGTAGCCTGTTTACGAACAGAAAGTCGAAAAAGCATATCCTGAAGGGCGGCAAAGCTTGTATATGGGAATAGTCCCCGGGCAAATGTGATTCCTTGTCAGAGAATAAGAGGTATTGAGGGAGGGAGAGTCTTTCGCGCGCTAACGGCGTAACGCCATCTTAATGTGTTCAGGTGTTGTAGGAGGACTTTCCATTCTGGGAAAGTTAAGTAACAATGGTAACATTTGACTGACTAAAAGGGTGCTTTTCGTTCTAACAGTTGTTTTATATTGGGCAGAGAAAGAGAGACAGACAGACAGAGACAGAGACAGACAGAGACGGACAGACAGACAGAGACAGAGAGAAGATATTGTGACCAACAAAATTCTGACTACCAAAGATACAACCAAGGTCTTCATGATTCAGTTGTTCGGCTTCTTTTTTTTTTTCTATTCGAAACTGATCATTTCTCTCGATATTTGAAAAGTTATTTGGGTGTTTGCTGAAACAGTAGGTAGTAAAAAAAGAGAAAAAGGAACGATTTCCTCAAAATACAACAAAACAGTCTGGCTAGAGACAGATCATGTATAGACCACTTTTTCGTGGTACGCCCCAGTGGTCACGAACAAAAAATTCGAGTCGAGGCCAGTAGGGCCAAATACAGCTAATGTATGAGAACTTAGAACCTGACCTCGACTTCAGGTCACTGGAGCAAATTATGAAAGTAGTATGTAAATAGAACTAGAAAGCAGCTGACATATGGATAAAAATATATTATTTCCAAGCAGCAAAATTTTAATTCTTTAAACTTATCGTTGGGCGTTTGATTTGACTACTCGTTTTGACATAAAGTTATTTTTGGCTTTCAGGCTATTTTTGCTTTTGTCGTCAGTCACAACTTCGTTGACGCAAACTGGTTCGACTATGTTGTCGCAAATTCAAATATCTTGTTTTTGTCTCTATTAACTTACTTCTTGGCAGCTCGATAAGGAAATCTGGCTTTTATCGAAACAGCTATAACAATTGCAACCGCAAAGCAAAAATGAAGTTGCAGTCTCCAGTGTGACTCAAGATTTCAAAAAACTACTTTAACATAGTTAAATCACAGTTACAAAAACAAATAAAATTGAAAGGTATTTCACTATTTGTTTGTTTCGATTTCTGAAATGCCCCAGCTGAAATGGTTGGAAAAACTGCCATAAAAAGGGTTTCAATTTTATTGTTGGCAGTGATATGTGCCGAAACGTCTTGCATATTTCACAAACCACTTGATAGCGGTGGTAAATAGTATTTGAATGATCAGACTGAAATGGAATGCGTGGAACCTATTTGTAGCATTTCCTATCAATGACGACAGAGAGCCTACACAGAAAGTCGGCAAAATTATCTTATGATCGTGTTTACTATTGCCCAAAATAATGGTCTTGGACTTCTATTCAAAAATAATTCTAATGGCTTTCGACTTGGCCATAAAGTCAATTACTATTGCAAATACTGAAAACATAAACAGCGAACACATAAAATAATTATTAACGTGACTAAAACGCATGACAAATACTTAACAGCCTGGCGCTTCAAAACTCTAGCACAAATATCGAATCTTTCATTGTTTGGTTTGACTTAGGAAATGAACACCCCATTATTTGTCGAGTTTCGCGAATTTCCTGAATTTTTTCTGGAGATGATTGACCAGCTGAAAATAAAGCACCGCCCACAAAGCCTCTCGGCCGACCACTCAGAAGATATGTGCATCTTTGTGACGTCACCGGAAGTAAATGATGTGTTTTGGATAGCTGAAGCCATAGAATGACCCAACTGTTTGGGTTTGAAGGGAGTCAGACACGGATTTGGCAGCGGCTGTAGCTGTAACATCGAAATTTTGTCTTCGATATGTCAAAGAGAAGAAACAGTTTAGGCAGCCAGCCGGGCTCGGAAGACAGCGAGGAAGAGGAGTTCGATTTGGCTTCGAATTCAAAGCGACCAAGAACAAAATGTGTGAAATTTGGGGGAGTTACTGTATTTCACTTTCCTCGACGTCAAGGCTTCGTGTCGGTCCCTTCGTCTGGTGGTTCGACGCTTGGAATGGCGAAAACGCACTGCTTTGTAGAATGCGAAGAAATTTTAGATTCTGACTGTGAAGAAGCGTGTGTTGGGAGAAAGATAAAACAGGTTGTACCTATACCGCTAAAAGCGAGGCGGAAACTGCTCAGAATTTCGGGAGTAAAGCGGATACTGAAGCAAGAAGAGGATGATTGTATGCAGCTGCGGCTCTCGAGAATTATCTGCGGTTGTAATTGTGGTGATATTTGTTACCCAGAGACTTGCCAGTGCTCTCTCAATGGGATCGGGTGTCAGGTGGATTATGGTCGTTTTCCATGTTCGTGTCTGCCAAATGGGTGTCAGAACTATAATGGCCGAAAGCAGTATGACCCTACTACTATAGAAAAACATTATTCAGAAACTTTCACCAAGCTAAATGGCCTAGCTGTTGCGCTTGTGTGAATTATTTGCATATTGCTTTAGCTTCATTAGAAGTTCAGTGATTTTGAACCACTGGCTTTTCAGATAAAACAATGGTTATTATTTACACTGTAATTAAAGCTAAATATAGCGGTGAAGTTGCCGCAGTGACACGCAGAGGCTTGTTATATTGGTGTATATTTAACGTCTACAAAATATTTGTTATTATTTTAATATATTGTATAAAAATGTCATCCCAGATCTTTCAACAAATTAAAAATTGCATCGAAATCGCTTATTCTTGGTTTATTGATTTGGAATTTCGCATTTCTGCAACAGGCGATTTTCAAGGTTTACTTGTTTTGCCAGCTACTGATCCGTGTACATTCAAACCCATTGTTGGGTTGCTACCAACTCTGTATTGTCACGTGTGTTCTGACAGACTTTGAAAACATTAATAGGCGAAATAATATCTTTTGTTTACGCCTTGGTTCGAAAGTTAGCCGGTTTTTGTTTCTGGATATTAAAAATCAACTGAAAAAGTATTCATCTAGAACAATCTCGGTGAGGGTTCGTTTTCAGGTGTCACGACGATCACGAACATTCCCCACTCATCTGGCACGTGCAGTCACGTAACTGGCACAATATTTTAACCCTCGTGTATCCAAGTAGCTGTTAGTTCTCTTGACAGCCTTTTCTGTTTGCCTTTTGAATCATCGTTCACCTAAACTGGCGTTGCGAGTTCGTGACACGTCAACATTATCGAAAACGGAAGAGCTGGAAAATTGTCTTTTTTAAAAATTTGATTTAAATTAATTCGACTTTTACAAATGTTTAAAAAAACGTGCAGGAAGTCGCCTTCGGCTTCGTGCTAAGAACACCAGTCGGTTAGGTACACTTTTTTTTCTGAGAGGCTTTCTTCTGAACAACCTAAGAACATTGCCCAAGCTTTTAGACTTTACTAGGATACTTTCCATCTGGTCCGGCCGGCCCGAGAGAAAAAGGCTAAGGTGCACGCGTTCAGTCTCCCGCCATAGTTTGCGTGCTTTCACCTACCGAAGGAGCGGTATTAAGCGACTCTCGTTCTAAAGGCAGGGCCAACCAGTTCCGATAGTTGCTGACCATATCATGTTCGATAATAAACTTCCGGCCATTCAGTTAAGTCAAATAACTACGTATTTTGCAAATGAAAAGATTCGCTATGATAATTTAATGTCGGGAGAGGACAGTGCAATTTAACCCAGCAGTCTATCACCAGACAGTCACACGAGAGGAAACAACTGAGCAAAAAAGACTTGTGAAAGTTTGGCCTCGCAATATTGTGAAACGAATATCTGTCGTGTTATGTACTGAAATTATGCTTTGCAAGACAAATATTTTCACCATGTGCGCGTGTCACATTGTGAACCAAATCTGGCTGACTCCTAAACTAATCAAACAGCCAACCCATTCGGCGAAATCACGCTAGTATAGAAGCATCGTATAGAAGCATAGCATAGAAGCATAGCGTGGTACACCAGTATAGAAGTGCAGTATGGAACCTCTTGCAGCAGTGGTCATTAAAACGAAAGATTTCCTGATTTCAAAAAATAAGCGCAAATATAACAAGCCGGCAACGACAGGTGTTTTCCTCACAGTCTCGCGTGGCAAGTTCTCACGAAAACTCTGCGCACGGTGTGGAAACAGTGAGCTGACTGTCTTGGATACTTTTTCTCAACACTTTCTTTTTCATGTGCGCGGGCCTAATTTTTGCGCAAGTACTCGCAAAAAATGTTAAGTGTTCACCAGTGTTGATCGACAAACTTCAAGTGTGCTTTTTTTTGGGTGGTTTAACACTGTTTTTTTAGAGTCCGGCTGATACTATAAGAAAATCTCTAAATTAAATAGTCGTTAGCCTGCGTGGCGGCTGTTTTCTTAGAGAGAAGAGCAAGCGTAGATCGAACGATCCGCCATGTCGGTTTTCAAGCCGCCGTGTTTTCCTCTCCCCAGTCTTTCTTTTGCTCGCACGTCCAACGTGGCGGCTCGTGGGCGATCGTCGCTTGCTCTTTACTGTAAAATTACAGCCGCTTCGCAGGCTACATTATTCACCGATCCCCCCCCCCCCTAAATTTGGTACCTGCTAAAACAAACAATCTTACGTTGTTATACCGGGCCGTTAATCACTTTTAGTAGCAGCTGTTTCACTGAAAAACGTTGACATCTGCAATGGTTAAGGCCACGCACGAAAGGATTTATCCAGGCCGGTTCGTACGCTACCTGGAAAACCTGGATTTCCAAGATTTGGGGGATCTTAGTTTTCATTCCTTGAAAAACCGAGGGTTTTTTGTAGGAAGCTTGAAAAATCCTTGAGTTTGACTCGGCAGTCCACTGGTATGATGTTTACGAATTTGTTGGTTTTTGGACATCATTTTTAGTTTTGTTAAGTAATAATGCAGAAGTTTTATACAGTTTTCCTATTGTTGAGGATTATCAGAGTGCATCAAATGAAGGGATTTCAGGACGAAAGTGAGTATATTTATGTGTTTGAGAGGGGGTAATAATGCAGCTCTCTCCGAATATCAAGACTTTGAAAAAGCTCCACAGACCTGGAAAATACCTGGAAAAGTCCGGCTGGAATTTTGCCCTGACCAAAGGGAAAAATTCCTGTTTATGGGTACCCTCTAGCTATCAATTGACCCGAAAACCAGCAAAGCGCAAGTTTTAAGTTATTTTGATATATTAAGTTAAGGCCAGCTCAGCAGTTAGTAAAATTAGAGGTCCCGTCATACTTTGCGATCTAGAATCGAGAAATTGCGCTTTTCACAAGTCAACCTACCGTCGGTATTCTCGCTAATAAGCGCCCGGAGGACTTTTTTTTTCAGGCCTTCCAGACGGGGGCTTTATAGAGACAGTGGTTTATTAGAAAGGGGGTTCTTTTTAAAAACTCACTAACAGCCAACGACGGAGTCATTACTTTTCTTTTGAAATGACACCCAGCCTTCAGTAATGAATATAATACGTTTGATCCAATCGTGGGCGCAAACTTTACGATTTTCAAACTGAAACGTTACCTAGCTCAACTGAAATAGTAAAAAATAAATTAGTAAGGTAAAGAGTACCAAGAACTAGTATTTGGAAAGTGCGATTATGACAGGTGCGGCAGTTACACGCTGTTCATACTAGTACTTCAATTTCTGATTCACTTGTAACGCCTTATTTTGTCCCGTGTGCGTTTATTTTTTTGAGAGAGGGGAGGGGGTTATTAAAGATGGAAGGGCCCACTAGAGAAGGATGCTCACTATCATATTTATATTTGTTTATTAGTGCGGAGCGGCCAAACATTAGGTTGGGTTACCCCCGCACTAACGCATTAATTTCCCGCTAATTACCATCTTAATTACCCACGACCAGCTGCCATCTGGCCTTGTAGCTCAATTACTAGAGCAACGGTGATGTGTTCCCGCCGGGGTCAGAAAAGAGATTATTTCTAGCTCTTTCTCCACGTGGGTCCATTTCCTTTCTAGGGCTATAGCTGAGAAGGAACTACTTGGCATTTCTGCTTACCACCTATATATCATAAAATCTACTTTAAAATGGCAGCATAGCCATAATCTAAAAAAATGACCAAATCGTATCACTGAAATTAAAAGAGATTGAGGAGCCATCAATATGATTCCGCTTCCACTTCTGTGAGTCTGCTTAAATGCACACATGGCGGAAACAGCTGGTTAATTACCGGTAGCCAGCACTTGGAAAGAGTGTGCTCTTGTACAGGCGCGCTCTGCTTCACAGTACAATATAAAAGGTCTCCAGAATAAAAAATGCACTTAAAAATAAAACTTCTTCAAAGGCATATTTAAGACCAAAAATCTCAAAACAAAACCTTTACCAAAAAAAATTGATGTGGGGGGGGGGGGGGGGGGGGGGGGGGGGGGGGGGGGGGGGGGGGGGGGGGGGGGGGGGGGGGGGGGGGGGGGG
>JAOBYE010630186.1:0-12064 GCA_025403585.1 Parazoanthus swiftii
ACGCGTAATTTAAAACGTAAAAATTTGGGGGCTATTTTGAAATTTTTGCGCTGGATAAGAGGGCAAAATGAAAATCCTGGGTATTTTGTCTCCCTCTCCTCAAAAATAAGCGTAATTCGAAACGTTAAAATTTGAGGGCTATTTTGAAATTTTTGCGCTGGATAAGAGGGCAAAATGAAAATCCTGGGTATTTCTACTCCCTCTCCTCAAAAATAAGCGTAATTCGAAACGTAAAAATTTGGGGGCTATTTTGAAATTTTTGCGGTGGATAAGAGGGCAAAATGAAAATCCCGGGTATTTTGTCTCCTATCTACTACTCAAACCATGCAGAACCTGCCAGCTCCAGTTCCAAAGTACACATTTCACGTGTTTTATTCCGAAAAATCAAACTGAGACCACTGGATCGGCGCCAAAGGGTATGCGGGTTTTCGCGCTATTCAGTTGGTCTAAATTTGGGTACTTTATGGAAGGAACTGTACTGGGGGATGTGTCGTATGGCGCATGAAAGCAATGAAAGTCTGAAATTTGGCATGGAAATCAATCACATAATTTGGTCTAAAAAGGGTGGGGATTTCACGAGTACGAAGCGCGCTGCACATGCAGGGACTGCGGAGCTGGGGGATGTCATTCAAACCTTCTTCACCTGATTTAATCGTTTACCATTCCTGGATCTCAGACGATGCTTGTGATTATCATTAGTCACCAAATATGCAATTAATATGATCAATCTAAACTTATTTTTCTGTTCAAATGCTGCTTCATTCTTGTACACTTCGGCATCGCAATTTGCGCTTTTGGCGCATTTCTAGCGATTCTTAATTTAGAAGTCCAACTGTTCAAAAATCTCCAGGGGAACATGCCCCCGGACCCCCCCCCAGAAATATTGCACTCGTTGATTGTGCTCCCCTTCCCCCACAAATAAGAAACTGTTCCGCGCTCCCTGACACCCCCACCAAAATAATTTGCGATTGATCGGGTGGGCTCTGAGGTTTCCGTAAATGTACAAACCCGATTCAGTCAGCTAAAGCAGTTATCATATTCAACAAACATCAAAAGAACTCTTAAGAAGAACAACTAGAGACTGAATTGGCCGAAAAACTATTTTTAAAAAGAACAACGAGCTCTTATTCCAACAAAAAGAGGGCAGAGTTTGATAAGTATATCCCACTGAGAAGTGCTTAATCAAAACAACCGGTTCCTCTTGCTTTCAAAATATTTTTGTTTCTACCTCTTCCTTCTCACGGAATACCGGTACCTAAAATCACTGCCGTTTGCCAAACAGATAATCCGTTTTACCAACACGCGCACCACGTTAGTAGATGAGAATGTTCCTTTGGAATACGTTGGGAATCGATCATTTGTTGTTCGTAAAATGGCATGAAATAGCTAAAAAATAACAAGACCCTTGTGTTTATTATATTTTCTAACAAAAATTATAACAGAGAGACGTGAGCTTGCAAGATTCCAACATCTGGGACACGCGTATTCTGGAGAGAGAGGAACCGTATTTTCAGGCCGTAGACGGTTCATTCATCATTGCTTCGTAAATTACTAGTCATGCTGATGATATAAAAATTGAATCCCTATTACTTGCAGATGAACTCATGTTTTGTAAAAAAGTCAGTCTTTTAAACTAGTTTAGACTGCCACCTGATTATAACCCAAGGTTTTGTATTTATTAATGACTTTTAATTGTTTATAGCCATGGATTTTAGTCCCATGCTTGCTTCGCCAAAAGCAATCGTTTTGAATTCATGAATCTGCATTCAACCTTGGCCGACCATCTTTGTTTAAGCTGAAGGGCATCGATCATTGACAATTCGCGCACCCATATTCAAACTGGGGCAACTGTATTACCTATTGTTCGATGAAATGAGTTCTGTATTGGTTACTCGGCCATTCTAAAGAAGGCCATAAAGCACTGTGACGTCACAATGTGGACTAACTGAACAAAATACCCCGATCGAGTTTCCCAGAAGAACCAAAACAATATTGACTTAGAAGTTGTCTTTGCTCACGAAAAGTTATTTTGGCACTGTCTGTTTCAACATTGAATAAGCTGTTTCGATCTTGTCCAATTTCCGTTTTCTATCAAACGTTTGTTTCCCTATAAATATAGCATTTAAGTTAACAGTGCTCTTGAATAACATCACTTTACGGATTTCATGCTTGCCCGAGTTAGATTGCTCCAAAATAGGCTCATAAAATTTGTAAGTCAGCTTTGATAACTCTTGTTTTTAAAATACCGTTAATTAACAAGAGTTCCCTCTACACGAAAGATGATTGGTTCTGACAAGGTTACGATAACAACTCACGGGTGCAGTGTCCACACGTATCAGCTGTCCACAGAGTGATTGCAGTGTTTTTTCAGATCCCTGAGAGAAATTTATTTATTCTAAGCTTACCGCGGTTCGCTATTGTTTGTCTTTGGCTGCATGGTTATCCCGTGGTTTCTCTTTTGGTCGAAAGCATATGCTCAGGTCTTTGCACCGGCTGTCTCTGAACAATTGTTTGACCTTGAATTATGATTGGCCCCCTTGTCGAATTGGAGCTTCTTATTGTTCATGATTGTTCGACTTGTGTTAGCGCATTAGATCGTGACGTCAAGACTTGGGCTTCATCTTCGGTTCGGTTTGCACGGTGGAATCTCAGAAAACAAGAGTCGAATTATTGTGAAGAGCTTGACAGCTGACTGGGGCAAACCAATTCCAGTGACTCGCAGATGAACAGATAATTTATGCCGAAGTTCAAAGAGCTGTTGTAGTTTTGAACTCATTTAGTTGTGGGATAGCCGTTCGACATTCTGTTTGCCATAATGACACAAGCCACTTCTTCGCTGTTTAATATGCGATGATAATTACTGCTGAACGAGACAAGGTTTTGCCTGATATTTAGACCTTTTAACATATAGTTGATATACAAGGATATCATCTCCTCTGCCATGTTAGAAGTGGAATGATACGACACAAGACGCGACCGAGAGACGTTGTATAGAGAGATATGCCCGAGCTAGGTGAGCCGAGACGGAGTGCTTCTCGATCATCCCGTCAACACTATAAATTGCTAATGAACTATTTCTTGTAATCATTGCATTTTAAAGTTTGAGTTACTGGGCTAGGAAATAAGGAAATTTAGCATAATTTTATTCAGCCCTTTAGTGTAATCGTTGCGAAGCTCGTATGTTATCATTTGTATGTTTTCGCTTCGGTCAGTTTTGACATGCCGGCTCTCCCGCAGTAAGAGAAATTGACCAGAGAAGAAAAAGTAAACTGGCCTCACTGATTTGCGTTTTGTTTTGAGACTGCCCGAGCATGAATCGCGGTGATAAGAAACTGATCCAGTTTTGTTTTCTCTTTCAAAGGTCGGGTTGAATGCCAACATGCGAAACGAGGTAAGATTTTTCATTGTCTTGTTTCGAGTTTATTTGTTTAGTTGAAGACCCTGGCATAATGCAAAACTTATCGGTTAAAATTCATAGTGTGTATACCTCTAGAACCAAGCGAGTGGGAAAGCAGTGAGCGCGCGAGCGCATTTTATGCACGTTGTCAAAGCAATACACATAAATCATAATATACAAAAATAATCCAGTCGATTATGTGTTCTACCGCTAAGAAAAGCAAAATTATCCAAGCAATTGTGTATAATAGACAAAAAAGTGTAAGCGGATGTCGGTTAGCAATGGGAGTAATTCTTGAGTTTTATTTGAAAAGAATAAATGCTACGGATATCGCTGTAACAAAGACGCTGTCTCCGCTCTCCGAGTTAATCACGTTCACCTGAAAATTTCGTCTTAGCCAGATTTAACGATTATGTGTCCCTTGATAGGGAATCACAAGGACTGTCATTTTATGCTTGTCAGTTGTGTTCGTGGGTTTTAGAATTAGTAAAAGTGACATTACAACGAGAATTGGCAACCAAAATGTAAGCAATAGTTCACCTGCACACTTTCAGTTGTCATCAGACGTGATCAGTTATATTGCAGCATGTGCTTCTAACAAATTAACCCATAAAATTCTACTTGGCGCAGTGTTGACGGTTGTAAATCTTAGGTTCAGAAAGTTTGGGATTTTATCGAGCATTCGAGGTTAAGATCTTGCAATATTTGATTAATAATATTAAAATTACATGTATCTGTTAAATATTTTCAAGATACGTTCACTAATCAAATATGCCGTTTTTCAGACGAAGGGAGGCAGAGTTTATGTCAAGGAAGGCTATGTGCATCTGGAGTTCACATACAGAGAGATATTGCTGTAAAAGTGAGTAGCTAAGAGTAAAACTGTTTTGTATGGGTATAATAGGATTGTTGTTGGTGTCATGTGGGTATCAAATTACATCTACACACAAGAATTGGACGTTTTGGCTAACTTTTACGAATACTTTTTTTTTCTTTATCAAAGTTTAAGTCGGATTTTATTGATGGTTTTTGCTATGTGATCTGTTATAGCTGTGGTTCCTTATGCAACTGATGATTATAAATGTTGGGTACAAACCAAAACACAACCTTAACTTTAATATTTTAATTAAAAAATAATTTTATTAATGAAAGCTTGTTTTTTAGACATTTATATGGGAAGATTGGGATTGCTTTTATATTTACTAATTCTGTTTTCAGCCATCAGACAGGAAAGAATTTTCTTTGCACTTTTGGTTAAGTTTATTTGCATGTGATTCACCAGTGCATTAAATCGATTTATTTATGATCTTCATTGTTTCCTGAAAGTGCTGTAGCAGGATGACCTCTGTGGTCAATCTGGCATCAGTTTTATCCTTGATCAATATTTACCATGGAAAAATTCTAATAGTACATTTACCATACTAATGGGTTTTCTTACTATTTTTGGGTAGCAAAATGTGGTTGTGTTTTTAAAGTCTTCATTCAGAAAATCTTATTCTTGACTGTGATAGTGAAGTTATTATTAGAACCAAAATGTAAAGCTATTGACAAGCAACTGTCTTTAAAGTTCAGACGTGTTTGCTGAAACTCTTTGTTATTGAAATTTAAGTTGTGAATATTTATCTTCCTGTCTCCATGTGTGATTCATTAAATTTCAAGAACATGGACAGTATTAAATGTGTACTTAAAAAACAATGATGAAATAATATTAATGCATAAACTTATGCCCAAGTTAATCTGCTAACAAGATTTTGGAAGTTGTGGAGTTCGCAAGGGTGGAAGATAAACCTGGCTTATTCTTGACCCATCATGTGTACCTCAGGAAGTTGAGAGCCAACTATAAAATCATATGCTGTGTTGCAGTTGGCATATCTTCTTACAATATGAAAGTTTTTTTGTCCTTGTTGAGTACAATGAATCACAATAGTTATAACCTGTCTCATGTTTTCACCAAGGTAGAGATATTTGATCAATTTCATTATGAAAAATATATATGAGACTTATTAACATGGTGAAAACACAGAAGTAAGAAAATTAAAAACACAAAGATAATTCTTACCGTTTTTCGACCAGTGTTTTTAAAACCCTGTTCCAATATTAGCACTAGGATTGCCAACAAAATATTAAGGAGTTCAGTAATCATGCTGGTCTTAGTTATCACAGTGATCAACTAGTTTCTAAGTGATCACTGGTTATACAGTAAATAAAGATTGAGATGTCTGCATCTTCTGTGCTCTTGTCAAACCTTTTCTCCGCTATCTTCATCCCGCAACTCATCTTGGTGTACTTATAGATTATATTAATCTACATAAATATTTTAAGAAGCAGTAGACCCTGGAAAATTACTTGAAACAACTTTCAGCTTGCTGAAACATGATGCGAAAGTGCTGAGTAAACCATTATATATTTTAAAAAGATGACTAATTAAGTATATATTATTACTTTATTAAACTTTGAATTCAAATTGGGATTGATGAAACTGATTCTCATTTAAGAATTTTTCGATGAATCTTGATTGCTTCAAACTTTGAGGTAGATGCTGGTCCTACCTCAGTGGTCATGATTGCTGGGATTGCTGTGATCTATATATAGCTCAGTTTTTATTTTTTCACTGAACTCAGTTTTAAATTATCTCACTGGCATAAACATAGGTTGTATTCAATGTATATATGTATTATATGTACATGTAGCTATCATAAACAGTAAATCAGATTCCCTTTTAATGGCAGGCAAAGAAAAGAAAAATATACAAACAGAGCCTCTGATGGGATGTTGTGGTGTTGAATTGCATTTTGCTATAAAATCCGCATCCTGAGAACATTTCTGCCTAATTCTGAAAGTTCATCAAGAATTGTAGACTAAGATGCTAAATCCCTTCTTTATGAAGATGGAGTTGCAAAGTTTTTCCTCTCTAAAAAATGCAAACATTGAACAAAACCCGGGGAAACGCACTTTGTTCATTTGTTTCTCTTTCACAATTTCATTCTGGTTGATATTTCTGGCATCAATCAATAATTTATTCTTGTCTGGGCTTCAGTACAGCTATTTATAAAGTCAATTTTGATTGGATGAAAGCTTGTTTTCCTCAGCTAAATATTTTTACCATTATACTAGAAATCTGTTTAGCAAGAAATTATGCATGACGAATGCTTCATAAAAGTTGTCATGCTTATTTCTGAGCTACCAATTCTAGAGCCTAAAATGTGACGGAAAACATAAGAAGAGAGAAGGGCACCGAGGAAATCAGAAGGGGGTTTGAAAAAACAGAAGGATGCTGGAAAAAACAAAAGGGCATGGTGCCCTTTTGTTTTCGTGCTAGTGTGGTGAAAATATGGGTGATTGTCATATTATTTTATCAAGAAACATGTTGCTGCATAAACAAACAGCCTGTTGATAAGATTGTTGTATTGTTTTCAGTGAGACAAAATTCCTTTAGGAATTATTTTATAGTTATTTAAATTTCCACATAATTTTGTATCCTTCCTGCAAAATTGACTGATTCTTCAACATAATATGCTCTCAAATTCCTGTGCAATTTGTGGTTCTGTCAGAGGCCCTATACAAAGATAAATAAGTTTTTGTTGCATCGGTTCATTAATTCTTTCAAGATTCCTAACAATTTGTGAAAAAGACCTATAAACCAAAGAATTTTAAAAAAAAATTATGTAGATAAAACAAATGGATGGTAAATAACCCTGGTACAATCAGGACCAGGGAAAGTGTGGATGTTATTATTATATAATTATGGAATGTCCATATTAAAGAGTTGTTAATAATAATGAGTTTACATAATATTAAATGTTATTTTTTCATGTTTAATTTGTTAACGCAGCACAGAACTATTGTAGTAAAAGGGCATGAAATAGAAAAAAATTGGAGTGCCATCAGAATTTGTTTTGGCAATCCAAGGTTATTTTGGCTTGTAATTTTCTCTTTCATTTGGCCATCCAAATACTTTTTGGCGTGCCAGTTCCCCATTTTGGCCTGCCATTTGGCACTTGGTACCCTGCTATTTTGTGCTCTGAGTAACAAATGCAACAGCTTTAGTTCCTCCAAAATTAATAATTATGTGATTCAAAGGAAAATTATGCACTTGAAGGAGGACCTCTTGTGAATGCCAAGACTGAAGCCGGTTTTAATGAATATATGTTATCTGATGAAAATGTACATTGGGTGTTTTAAGGTTTTATAGAATGGTACTTAACGAGAAAACCACATCACTATGTACAGTGTATATGCTTTTTATCAATTCCTGCATACTGTATAGAAATATTGAAATTTATGTGTTTAAAATTTGATTTAAGTATGTATACTTGTATTCACTAGTTAATGTCTATAAATGGGTCATTAAGTTTGACGTTCAGCCTGAGTTCTAGAAGGTACAGTTATACACATGTGTCTTGAAAATGGTTATTTGAAGGAGAAGCTGTTTCAGATATGACGCTATAACATGTTTCTGTTTCTAATCTTAATCACAGTTCTTTTATACATGTATGTACATGTAGTATGCCATGTTCTTAGTAGTACTGTACTTCTAATTTATACTTCTTATAACTTCATTTTTGTTGTTTTTATCTGTGCTATCAATCTTTAAACATTTTAATTATCAATTATCTTCTTAAATGAAATATCCTTAACGAGCTGGTTGGTTTACTTTGTTATTTTACCTTTATGTCATCAGATTTGTCATCATGAGGACTGTCAAGAGGATAACAAAGGTTCACCATTGCTTCTCTGTTTGAAATGTGATGAAGCACATCATTTGGGTTCTTCTTCTATGCATGCACGATTTGATATTTCAGGTTGGTTTTTTGCTCTCGACTGTAGAAATGTATGTTTATTTTGCCATGCTCTTTGAAAACTAAAACAGCTTGAACTTTGAAAAGGAAGTTGTGAATGGTTTAATTTTGAAAGGAATACCGTTCAACCAGGGAAAGGGTCACTTCAACTCATAGACTGGTTGCTATATTCCTCATACTAAAAATCATCAGCGAGGTCTTAATTACTACATTGAAACAGTAACTATTCGGGAGCTAATTACATGTAAGCGTTTGAACGTTGCTTGTTTTGTAGGAAAATAGTAAAAATTAATGATATGTTTGTGTTTTTGGTTCAATCCCCTGCATGATAGTTAAAAGAACATTTTTCATTTAATTTCTTAAAAAAATAAGTCTTGTGCTTGGTTACTAAATCTTTGTAAGAGTTTATTTGCATCAGGTTTGTATCTGGTGTTCATCTGACTTAATCAGCTATATACTTGCAGTGTTCAAAATAGCCGCCGGCTGACGGCAATAGCCAGCATTTTTTGGACCTTGCCAGCAATTTTCATTTCCACAACACAGTTCAAGATCAAAGGGTAATCTGTGACTTTTTCACCAATTCGGTTGCTATAACTAAAAATAAAATAATTTCACTTCTGAATGGAGCTTTGTTTTCATTTAGTAACATATACAAGATGATGCAGATTCGCTAGTATAGCTTGATTTTGTAGGTTATGTTTATACCGCTTTGTAAACAGAATATTTTACCCATGAAAACAGCTGACAAAAATTTTTTACCGAACAAAAGAGCCTACAAAGTAAAACAGAATTTCAGAACATTATTTTGAACCCTGACCTGTTAGCCGAAATTACATGTATGTTTGTCAGTTTTAAATGTACATAACTATTGTGCTGTGATGTAACTGGTTCTTAGGCCTCATTTACACAGTCTATAATGGATGGGTTTCATGAAGAAACAAAATTGATGCATTGCAAAGATATTATAAAAAGGAACAGTTTTTGTCAAACCTATCTATAAATAATAATTTTGAAAGTGTTGCATGTCATGGTCAGAATTTACACAAAAAGTTAAATGGAAAAATTGTTCCAAGTATAAACAAAGGGTTTATTTGCTGTTCTGTTTTTTTGTAACAGCACAAAAGATATCCAGTTTTGTGTAAACAAGGCTTTAATTAATCTTATGCTTCCACAGAGAATGGCGGTCTGAACAGATCACCTTCTAGCCAGTCACTTGGCTCAGATTCAGAAGCTGAAGATGATGTGGATGGGGTTAACTTAAAACCGTATGTTTTCAAAGCATTTTCTTAGGCTATGTAATTTGTACATTTACATGTACTGTGTAATGTGGATTTGGTGCAAAACTTTCATGTTAAAGTTTCAGGTTGATAATCTGGGGTACATGACTTTGTAGATATTTTATTCTACAGTATTTTAGGTTGAGTTTAGAAGTTACATTTGGGGAAAAGTTCAAAATATACACTAAGTATTTGAGGTTTTGAGTGGCTTGCTTCAAGTTTTTCTTTTGATCAACCATTTGCCATGGGCATGGATTTTTAAGGGCCAATCTTATCAAAATAATGGCTAAAAAATTATAATCTAGAATTTTATACAAGATGGGTCTTGAGATTGTTATGTATATGTACGTAAGGTAATATAAATTCCTAGGAAAATTGAGAAGTGGGATGGGGGGGGGGGAAGAGGTCTGAAAGTTGAGCATTATCCTTAACCCCAAAAAATATTATGCTATATTTGGTACCTTAAAAATTCCTTGATTTTCTCAGTCTGTTTGCCTAAAAGTATTAAAATGATGTCAAAATGCACGAATGGTACCTAAAAAATACTGAACTGCAAAAGATGATAATGAAATCTTACATAAAAACATACCAAAAATTAATGTCAAAAAGTAATGATATCTACAAACCTTGGGATCATTTTTAATTAATTATCTTTTTTTCTGGAAGTTGCACCTAGGAGAATGATAGACATTGTATGTGATCTCACAAATTTGTGTTTACAATAGGTATTTTATTTAATCCACCATTGCTTGTGGAAGATGCCTTATTCTCAAACAGGAAATCCATTGCTGGTGTCTTAGAATTGGCTTGACCTTTGATTGGCTGTTCCTTTATTAAAAACACTTGTAACTTAACAATGCATGTCTCTGAAATGCTTCCAATTAGTAATTGGCAATGATTATTTTGTAAAATTGTAGTATGTTCATACAGTATTAGATACTATATTCAAATGTACATGTAATTCTAAATAAGTATTAAATTTGTTTGATTCGTACTACAGAGACAAGAAAACCAGAGGATATTCCTCTGGGAAGCGTATGTTTAAGCTAACATCAGGAGTCAAAAAGAAACCCAGGAGGCACAATATAGATGTACGTTTTTTGTATGATACATGTATATAATATTAATATTACATATTAATATGAACTCCATATTCTGTTGAAATACAAGTGCTACAATGTTCATGAAACTTAGTGTTTCTTGAAATTCAAGAATCAAGATGTGTATAGAAAGAATTCAAAAGAAAAAAAATATTATAAATTAAATTAATTTGAAATCTAATGGCTATTTCAAGAAATTTTGAAGTCTGATTATTTGTTGACGTATTGAACTTGAACTTGAATGTGTTTATTGTTTATTTCTAGAAATTTCACCTGCAATGTAGTGAACTGTACATGTATATCTTTCATCAAATACATTGTGTATGTGCTTGGAAGACCTGCTAGTTTATGTGATATGTGCTCTTTACTTTTTAAATTACAGGGTCCTGGAAGAGAATTTCTTACTCTCCAGTTCCATCAGGCCAAAAGCGAAGAATATGAAACTGAAATGGTCCAAGCTCTTAAAGGCAAATCTCTAAAGTAAGAAGAATCAAGTGTAAATATATAAAAAATAGAAATGTATATATTATAATTTATTGACTGTATAAATATTAAGTACTGTGGTATTTATTTTGAAGAGTTTAATACCTGAAATTGTAAGGAGCTATGTTAATCTTAAGGTTATTTTTCAATGTTGAATATTAGTCAGAGTAAGTAATGTCTCAACATACTTCCTTTGTCATCATTATTATAAGTTCTGTTTTCTATTACATCTACTAAAGCATTATTTTGTAACCAATATACCACAACTCCATGTCCCTACCTTGCAAATCAATTATCCACTATTTCTTTGTTTTGAATGTTTAGGTCAAGTTGGTAAGTTAATTTCTAAACCATTTGTTTTACATCTATAAAGATCAAATGGTACTATTTTTTTGTTCAATTAACTATTTTTTCTAACCTAGTCTTAAGGGAGCCCCAGGCCTGTTGTAATCTGATCTCACTGTTTACCTATTAAATACTGTTATTTTTTTGTACGTTGTTATAATTTAATGTGAAAGCAGGATAAATACACCTGTAAATAAAATAAACAAAAAGGATATTGTTCTTTAGTTAGCCTTGTTGCAATTATTTTATATACACTGTTAGTAGTACTACAGTATGCTCAACTGCATTGCATTTTTGTTAATTCATAGGGATTCTCTAGAACCACTATTTGCAGCTAGAGGTCTTTCATTTGAAACTCATTCAGTGTTTCTTGATGCATCACACACTCCACTTCCATTGGCTTTTGACACATTTCCACTTGGTGGAAATGTTCTGCATATCCGAGGTGAGTCAGAATAGTATAATTTTTTGACATTTTATTTTTTCCGGCATATGTTAACAAGATGATGTACAATTTTAAGAAAAAAAAGGTTTTTTGTCAATAAACAAATGAATGAGTAAATATTATAATATATATTAATTAAAATTATAATTCAACAATAATTTTTACTACCAAATCGCGCGTTACTATTGGTTAGATTCGATCATGTGATATCCTTCGCA
>JAOBYE010630297.1:0-12063 GCA_025403585.1 Parazoanthus swiftii
ATCAGCTCCATGTTTGTTACATAGAAAAACACTACAATAAAAATAATGGATGACATTTTTAATATTTACTGTCAGGAAGTGGTATGTTTCCTGAAGACCATACTGTACTTCTGGTCTCCAGGGTACTTCACAGGTGCATAATTCTAGCTTTCATTACAGACGTACCAGGTTACTAAATAAATACTGTATCTCTCTGCCATATTTGTGTACAGGCTAGAACTTATCAAGGCAGAGCTCGAAAAAAGAAAAAAATGGCCTGTAGTATACAATTTCAGTTTGCAGACCAAAATAATATAAGGCTATTACTAATAATTATTATGAACTATTTGTTAACTGTAAACATGACCAACATTGCAAATGTCTGTCTGTACACATACATGTACATGGTTGTGTATACTGTATAGAACACAATTTTACAGTCTTTAACATGAGAAAATAGAGGAGCCCAGGAGGGGGGTAGCCAGTACTAGTTACTACATGTATCTTATTTACTCTCAGGAACATATCATTATCCGGTGATCATATAGTAACAGTGCAAACAAGTTCAAAGGAGGTCCGAAAATAAATAGATATTAAAGTCTTCTCATAGACTTACCCCTTATTGACACCTCCGATAGCCTCACCCTTTTTCCATCCCATTCCTCTTAGCATTGCAGTGCCAAATGCACTCACAGGCATGTCCTGGTAGTCTTCCAAGGTACTCTGACAAAACAGTAAGTAAGCAAAACTTAGAAACATAATTTTTGTAACAAAAAGTTCAAAGACTGTTACTCATCTATCTATACATTGTAGCTCATGGAAGTATTAAAGAACTACATACAGTAGGACTGTCGGCAATCACAACATTACCAGCATTCTTGCAAATATAACTTAATAATTATGTACATGTAGGCTAAGCCCAAACACTGTTAGTATCAATCGGGGATGAAAATTTTGGTCCTCCATTTGAGCACTTTAGACATCTGTTTCTTTCAAATACAGTACTGATAGTACATGTATAGAAACCTGATGCAAAGTCATACTAACACTACTTTCATAATTTACTCCATTGACCATAAACAATAACTTCAAGTCGAGGTCAAGTTCCAAGTTTTCACACATTTGCTGTATTTTGGCCCTACTGGCCTCAACTTGAAGATTTTGTTCATGGCCACTGGGGCGTATTATGAAAGTGGTCTATAAATGTTTTTAAAACTCATTTATTTCAGACCCATTGTTTTATTGTTTACTATTTACCCCTAGGAGCTAAGCAAATATATCCCTGGTCCATAAATAATATTTTTAATGATTAGATAAACAGGTGTACAATCATGTATGTGAAGGTCATTCTTAATATATTCAACATGTATATAGCGGTTGATGATGATGATGACGATAATGACATCCAGATGAGGGTTTCGAGCTTATACTGTAGCCTACTTTAAAACTTGAGTTGTTTGTAAATTGAGTTTAAACTTTTCCAGAGTCCATGTACAACTACAGTGCCACTGGGATTTTGTTGGCAAATAATGAGAATGGCTAATATTCATGTACTGTACTTCCAATCAACAGCAGGTAAACATACAGTGTACATAGGGTTATTAAAGTGGTTGGGCTAGTACAAAATACACCTGTATGAAGTTCATGCACCTGTAGGATTTGTCTTACAGTACATGATCATGACTGTACAGTTCATTATCAAGTGCACACAAACAATTTATGTGACTGTGTGTGACCCTTGGCCCTAGGGTCGTTGAGTGGTACTTTTGCATGGTACTTACATGTAACATACATACATGTAGCAAAAATTTACCTCTAGACTACAGAATAATTTTGTTTTTGTGTTTAACATGCGCAATCTATTGCCATAAATTATTACCAGCATGTAAACTTTTAAGCTTGTACCTTTAAGCTTATACTGCAGTAATGTGTCACTCAGCAGTTAATTAAAGAGTAAATTGACAAGCACAGTGAATTAAAACCAGGGTTGAAATCAATTGAACCAATATGTGACTCATTCAAGGTCATTAACCAAAAGCTGATCAATGCTCAGCTTCTTGAATGATTCTTTTGTACCTGTAGACTTTCGACTGTACTTGTAAATGTGTGACAAAGAGACCCTATTATCCATCAGTGTACATATATGTAAAGGGCTTAACACTGTCTAGTAATTAAGAATTTGGCTGAGCTTTCCGAGTATTACAAAAATATTATTTATCAATTCTCATTTAGTTCAAATCTTATACCCCATTCACACCAACGCTTTAACATGTCTTAAAGTTGTTTAACTAAACAGGTTTAAAAATTATTTTCCAGCACAGCAACACTTTCGGCTCAAAATTTGTGGCATACCATTCTTCAAATAATTTATAGCATTCCAGGTTGGAATCAGCCCTGAATATTTTCATGCTTGCTAGTTAAAAGAGCTTGAAAAAATCAGTTTAATTAAGCATGTTTAAGTGTGCGTGCGGCAATTGACTGTGCCTCACCCCCTCAGGTCTCATAGCAATATCAAGCCTCTCGTCATTCTCATAACCTTCTACCTCCGGCATCTTATTCCTCATCAGAAGAGGAATGGATGTTTCTTCTGACTTGTCACCATCCTCTTTGTCTTTTGCCAAATCTTTTGTTGAAACAGAACGAAATTAATAGACTAATTATTTATAAATTGTTTGTAACTGAACATGTGCCCTGGCTTTACACTCCAAACACCTGCTGTGAAAAACATACTAATTAAAACTAAATATATTTTTTAATAAAAATCATAATTTTATACTGTAGTAAAATGTGTTATTAAATAAAAATGAAGTTATATTGGTTTCAGGAGTTAAAATTACAACAGCTAACAAACTGGTATTTTAAATGTCAAAGCCACAAAACAACACTCTTCTTACTGTATCTTTACATTTAATATCATTGGAATCTAGCTTTCCGTAAGTGAAATCTGACCAGATTCTATTTCGTCTATTAACTAACCCACATTCATTTTATACTAATACAGTACTTTTCATTTTCCATAACTTTCTATGACCCAAATCAAAAATAGTCGATATTAACTTTCTAGGCCTGGAAAACAAATTTGTAAAATCCCATGACTTTCCAAGTTTTCCATGACCCATACGAATCCTGGGAGATTTTCCTGACCAGCAGCTCTCTAAAGAGGTACAAGTGGTCAGAGTAATTTTGAAATCACATGAGACGGAAATTTGTATTGTATTTAAGTTGTACTGTACTTGGCCATGTGCAGTAAACAGAAAGTTAATGATTCTAATAAAACTTTCAAAAATATTCGAAAAAAAAAGAATAATTAAAATATTATAAAGTTCTTAGTTAAAATAATTTTTTTTAAACTCCAGAATTTTATTTTTTTAATTATTATTTGGGAGTCCTACAGATATCAGTCTTAAAAATACACCATTTTTCTAAATGCAATCTTTTGCTGGACCCATTCCCTCATGGGGGCTAAAAGTTATTACTCAGTCAAATTTGGGCAAGCTCATTAATTGAACATGAACATCACTCTTAGCCCCCACAAGGGGCTTTGATCTAACACAGTAGCTATAAAGATGTCCACTTAATTCAAGACAAGGTTACTTTTTAAAAAAATCAATTCAACTCATCAATATTAATAGCATGAAATTAATTAAAATAACATTTGACAGCTAAAGAGAAATCAATGCTACTGTTCATATACAAGGTCTCTCAGAATATCAAATGATATTAAGTTTCAAGTTTTACATTTTTCAAAGCAACCTTTCTTGAATTAGGTTAAATGTGTTAGATTCTAGTCAATCATGTACGACAAGTAAGTTTAGTTTACCTTTAAGAACTTCCTCTGCTGCCTGCCTATCAAGACTGTCAACATCCCCAGCACCAGGCGGCAGAATCCATCGGTTTTTCTTCAACAAGGGAATAACTTTCTCCTTTTCTTTTTCTTTGGGTACCACACTGTTTACAATAACATACATTTACAAGATTCATGTATCAATCAAGATAATTAATTTTAAAATTAATTGAATTATTAGTATCAATTTACACTCTTGAGAAAGGCTGAAACAATGAGTGTTGAAAAATAAAGATTTCAATTACATGACTGTGTTGAAATGATATAATTAATATGTAAGACAGGTTGGTTAAATTAATATATAGTTGTTAACTAAAACTTTACATACATGTATTTGTATATATTATAGTTCCTAATCCTTACTCGGTATTGCAAGATCTAACACTATTATTTAAAATGAGTTTCAAATAGTGGGAGTTGGAACTGGCAATATACCAGTTGGCAGTTTATCCAGGGCAAGAGATATGCATATATGTACAGATGTACAGACAGAGTAAAACTGTGGTGAAAGTAGGTGTCAGAAATAAGACTTTATTTATATATTAACTAGTAAACATCGTTTCCAACACACAATGCCTTGTTTTGAAACCCACTCTTTAGTTGTGATTCTTACCAGAGGATTTGAAGGGAAGACCAGTTAGATTGATGGGGGTTTCATATATATGCAACCAATGATGTACAAGCATATGAGACCAAATACATGTACATGTGTTTGTGTGACTATGTGCGAGGGTGACTAGCCACTCTAAACCTGTATGCAAGTGCATGTTTATTAGTATTTATTTATTTATTTATTTATTAAGCTTTTTCCCCGAAGGGAGAGGGACACTGCTACAGGTTTCCCAGGCCCTTTGTGGGGGAAGAGAGAACAGTCCACAACACCAGCATTAGCCTACTCCTATCGACAAGTGTGTGGGTTCTTTTGAGTCCCTCAATAGAGTGTCGAGAGACTAGACCAATGGCTTCATGTCACTGTCCACAGACAGTGTGGTGAAAGAAGGTCGCCCAAAGTTCAACCCTCGACCAGACCGGGGTTTGAACCCCGGACCTTCTGGTTGGCAGTCAGAGACCTTACAAACTGTGCCAACTTCGCATACTTCGCATGTGAATATAATATGCAAGAGAGAGCAAATATGTGCATGTGCAACTATGTAACTGATCCACCTAGATTAGGTACTGCTATTTGCAGATTACACTAATCATTGCACAGTGTTGAACATTGTTGAAGTATGACTGTGTAACACATCACTTAAACAATGCAAATTTCTCTTCTTTCAGTCTACTGTTACATCTACATCATTACATCATCACATTTAGGCAAAGTTTCAATATTTTGTTGGAGAAGTTATGAGATAAAAAGTGACTGTTAAGCATTATTATATCTCTTCCAAGAAACAGAACATGAATAACACAATAAAACCCTGCACTGGTAAAGCAGTGTACATGTATTAAGCTCAGCCAGAAAGGCTTCAGGAGCAAGATATCTAAAGCTCTATTTCCTCAGGGGATAATGCACTTTTAGTACCAGTACAGCTCAAAGAAAGAAGGAAGAAAGACTGATTCTTGAAACAGACTAAAGTGGTAAAGAAGCACCAAATTTAAGGGAGCATTGATCTGCAGTGTTGTGTGTGCATGTTTTAGCAAGAACTAATCATTAACTCAGATCTATGCCTTGACTAACGGAGGAAATACATGTTCTTTGTGTAGTACTGCTCAAGCTCGACTGATCTTATGAGACCACCATGTAAAGATCACTATTGTTGATCATCTTGTTTATCACATGATAAAGTTTAAATGTTATTTAGTGCACATTAAAGTAAAGTCACTTTATTTATTGAGGGTAACACACTTACGTCCATACGGTGTAATCTTCCATGTGGCCCTCACCACAACACCAGGGTTACCCTACTCTTTTCGAGAAGTGCGTGGGTTCTTTTAAGTCCCCTAAGATAACATTACAGAAGACTAGACCAACAGTTTGACGTCCCTATCCGTGGACGGTGTGGAGAAAGGTCACCCAAAGTTCAACCCTCAACCAGACCGGGGATTGAACCCAGGACCTTCTGGTTGGCAGTCAGAGATATTACCAACTGTTGGCAGTCAGAGATCTTACCAACTGTGCTAAGCTCTCACACATTAAACTATATACTACATACAGTAAAGTACATGTACATCCAATCAAATTGTATTCAAGAAAAGAAACAGCTAGTTATTTTGGACAATGATCGGGCATTTGTAGTTTGAACACGGAAAAATGGTATAATGATAAATTTTGACAACCTCCAGAGTCACTTCCATTTGATTTATTTATTAAAATTGTACGTGAAGACTACAGCAACTCACTTACTGTAGACTGTAGTGTAGTTCTGGCTACAATATAGAAAATTATATAAGTACAGCATGGCTAGTAATTAGAATTGATAACTGTTACATATCTGTATCTAGCTCGAGTTACAATGCAAAGCAGTACGTTTGTAGTATAGTAGAAACGTCATGACTACGATCGACGTTCTGAAAAATAGTGTGACATCGTACCTTTTAAGTTCTTTCCCTTCGGCGGAGAGGATAAAATCTTTGTCTTCAACATAATCTTGTGTTTCAAGAGAGTCTACGAGAGTTTTGCTGACTTCTTTTAACGTTCTAGATTCTTTCTTCTTTGTGAAAGAGAAAGAAAATCCCTTCGTTTCTTTGCGGTTCCGTTCGTCCGCCATTTTGAGTCGTTAATGATACCGCTGGATCATTGGAGCAAGGCGCACGCTTGCCCCATGTCGCGAGAGAGTGGAGAAAGCTAATTAAACGCATAGATATACCCACTCCGAGTAAAATCCCCGAGCATTTGACTTTTTTTGCAAAAAAACTGGTTGAACCCCCGGCCCAGCAAGCATAATTTTACTTTGGTTACATGCGCGCGGCTGCCAGAGGCCTAGGGGCTACTTTGATGGTCAAATGAGCGCCCCCCTCGGACAACACTCTGAACTTAATAGCAAATTCTCTTTTCAATAAAAGAAACAGTTTCAGTTTGACACAGCTGTATAAAAACATAAAAAATCCGGGCAGCATATTTAACATGATTCTCTAAGTACTCGACGCTATGACGTACGCGGCATCGGGCATAAAAATCAGAAAATGAACACAAAATAGTTTTGGCGGCCTGTCAAAATTTCAACTCAAACTATACATTGAATTGAACAAAGTTCAAAGTTCCCTGGTTGAAGGTTTTTAAAATTAGTAATAATTTTTAGCTAGCTGTTTTTATTAATATACGTTATTCAATAAATTGTATATTTTTACGCCGTTAGCAAGAAAGAAACTTTTTTAAAAAAATTGAAAAAGAATTGACCTTGAAACCTGAAGAAGTCTGTTTTATTTATACACAACATCACTTTTATTTTAGATGCAGCCTTGTACTACATCGATATATCGCGTATTTATAAATATACAAATGAAATCGGCTTTACCTTGGTGTTTTTTTGAACGAAAGAATAGCTTTACTCGATTGTGATCACTGTGAATATTACTGCAACCAAAACTTTGGTTGCCGTGGTGAATGCACTGTGCCCTGTTTACTGGTAAGAGTTTTTACTTCCCGTTTCAAATGTCTTGGGGTAAGGGACGCGATTAAGCATCAAATGCCCGGCCAGAGATTAAATGCCCCCCCCTCCCCCCTCCCTCAACCCACAAGGAGAGCCTACACGCATCCTAAGGAAATGTTAGATTTGACTCATGCACAATAAACAACCTAAAGGCGTCAAGTACAAGTTTGCCGATATAATATTTTTGAAATTTTTTTTATTTTTAGTATATTCAAAGGCTGTTCCTTTTTTTGTCCGTATTTAATATATAAACTACCCCAAATAGCCTGGTTTTTCAGTCAAAAAATCAGTCAATCTGTCAACGTACCGGCTGGAGTCAATCCTACTGGTTACCCCTCACGTTAGTCATTACGTCACTTTTTCAATCGACTCTGTTTGCAAATCATGAATCTGCCAACACTTCAATTAATCAACCAGTCAATATGTCAATCGAAATATCAATCAGTTAACATGCCAATCAACCAGTCAATCTGTCAATCGAAATGTCAATCAGTTAGTATGCCAATCAACCAGTCAATCAGTTAAAATGCTAATCAACCAGTCAATCTGTCCATCGAAATGTCAATCAACTAAAGCGCCAATCTGTCAGTCAAACATTCAACGCTGAGGCATCAGTCAATCGACAAGTTCGCTAAAATGATTAACTAAGTAAATGTTACATTTATAATTTATTAATCGACCAATCAAATATACTCATCGAACTAATATAATAAACAAGACAATTTCTTCAACAAGATCATTCCATAATACTTTATTATATACTAGAAACTCACTGTTAAAAACGAATACTGAAATCCAAAGATCTTGCGAGGTTGCAACCTCTTAAACGGGACAGTAAGAAAGGTCAAACAAAACTTAACGTTCTGCCCCTGCCTTTTAGAAGACGAATTTAGTCAGCGGAAAATTATCGAAACTTTAACGTGCACAAATGCAACAGTTCTCGTTTCAAAATGGATTGTTTCACCAAACTTTTTTCCCAATTCCACGAATATTCCATTATTCGGCTAGCTTACTTAATTTACCCATCCTTTGCTAGAAATTGATTGACCTTACCAAATGTAATTCTTGCGATTTTAAACAGTTGCTGACACGACAGGGTTTGACGGAAAGCTAATGTAGAGAAAGCTAATATAGAGAAAGCTAATGTAGAGAAATGAGTATTGCACTTGCTGCAAACTGAATTAACCGCATTTGACTGATGGGCTGTCACCACTAGCACTCAGGCTACCACTACCACCATGGAGGAAACTGGTACTGTCAGTCTTTGTCTGGGGTTCTTCACCTTCTATATGTTGGCAACGGTTGGAGGACAAAGGCAATCGTGACGACACAAAGGATAACAACCGCCACAACTGCAACTACCGCTGTAGCTGGGATAAGTATCTTAAATGACCGGGGAGTGGCTGTCCCAACTGCTTTATCCGCTGCTCAAGACGAGTAGGAAAACATGCGGAGTGAGGTGAGAAAACAAATTAGTAAAAACTGCATGACTATAAAATGTTAGAACAAGAATCACGTAAATATTGCAATGCATGTAAAGTTCAAAAGTACAATCCAATTTTCCTGTTTTTAGAGCAATATCGTATTCTTTTTTTATTTATCGTTTGTTGCAGAAACGGTTTTTCTGCATTTCTTGTCGTTTGTCTGCCTTTTTTCTTACTCGAACCATTACATAATACACACAGTAACATTTTGGAGTCGGCCAATCAAATTTGTGTGTGGTTAACTGTAAGATCGGATTGATTTTCTAATAAAGTCTGTCAGCAACCAGGATTCTTGTTTGGCCTGGCTCCCAACCTTAAACTAAACAAAACCTTTCTATGTAATTTAATTTTGGCCACGGTTTGGCGCGCGCTGCTGCAAAAGTGTCCACAGAAGTTCATTGGTTAAGCTGTCCCTGCCGCACTAACAGTTTTGTCCCCGTGAGTCGCTCTCTTTTCCCGTTTCCCATTTGTTGTATACAGCAATATTGGATCCAAAAGGAACTATGGAGGTTCAAGGAACACACACAATTTATTGCTATTTAGCACTGACTTTGCATATTGTAGAGTGTAGGTTCATCATAATACAAACATTATCACTACCATCATAGCATTATGATTTATCACTAAATATTAATGTATCCAATTTTTTTTTTGGTTCCAGTATTGACTACTGACAGTGACAACCTAGCTTTTTTTGAAATAGCTGTATCATTAAAACCGCACACCCTTACCTGTCACCCCTCCATAAAGCCAAAATGGTCCCACTGACACTATAGAATCGTCCTTAAGGTTGGGCGAACTTCTCCTTTTTTTTGTCACATTGCACGTAGGATTATAGTTGCACCTGTCCTCTGTGTCTCTCTTTAAGCACACATGCACATAACAATGGATAAACGCTTTGCCGTAGTCAACAAACCGGAAAGCCTCCATGCTGAATGTCTGCACAAGGCTTTGTGGTGTGTGAGTGAATCTAATCGTATCGTCTTCGGTTGTTTGTGGACATCTGTGAACGCATCAAACGTTAGCTGTATTAATTACTTACTAGTTCTTTGTAAGTTTAGTTATGGCTTGATTGGTTATCGTTAAACGCAACTGAATAAACATAGAAAGTTGAGGAACAAAGGACATGCTGAATATCTGATGGAAATTTAAGTTGTTTGTGGGGTGTGTGACCTCACAGGTTGTCGAAACCTCAGCCATAACAAACAATAGTCTTTCTCAGGACTATACACAAACCGGGACAGTCAAAAAATTACAAACATTGACTAACCTGGTATCAGACCTTTCACCAGCTGTATTATCTAACAAATTAATTTGTTACACGTGCAAATACATTTTGCACTTGTTGAGTTTCATTAAAGTGCCTACGAAACGGAAATTTTATTTTATTTTTTTGAAATTCAAGTTGTATAAAATGAATAATCACAAAACTTTGCGCAAAAACATTTTCCTGATCGATTTTCAGAGCAATAAAAAGCTCGATTTTCCACTTAGAAATGGCAAAATTTGTCGCTCGGCCAAAACAGAACACGTGATCGGACTGTGACGTCACAGTTTGTGTAGCAGCCGACCAATCTGCGACCAGGCTTTCGTCATGTGAAAGTCAGTTCGCTCAGACGTGCAGTCCAGGTGATCTGGCTGAGCAGCCACGCTCGCTTACGCAAGCTCGATCTCGTTAACCATCCCAGAAAGCAACTCGTGGCCACAATTCATGAGGCACGAGCCGTGAACAAACCGCCATTTTGATTGTGAGCTCGATCTGGTCGATGTGAATGTTGTTTATTTTGGGTTTGAAAGCTGTGACCAGTGCAATCCATGCTCCAATTGCAAGCCACTACTTAGCGAAACCTGCGTCATGTTCTTAATCTAGCCAAGAAAACACTTTGTGTATGGCAGATTTTTAGTTCCCGAATTCGCACTTGTCATCGCGCAAAGCAGTCTGGGATGGATAACGAGACGAAACGTCATCCGCGATACGTGATTGGCTGTGCGCGCGCTCAGATCACCTGGGTGGTTTTCAGTAATAAATTTGTATAACTGTCGCTCCAGCTCACAGAAACCTATGTGAATTGCCTTGATTAATTTTTAAAGGTCAGTTCTGGAGGTCAGTATTATGAACAAGAAGGGAGTAATCCATACAAGCTTACAAGATATTCGGTAGCAAAAATTATTAAATATAAAAAAAGCTGTTTCCAAAAGATACCAACACAATATTTAAACTAGAAATATTTAGAGTCGTCTTCAACAAACAATCGGTTTGAAAACATTCACAATACTGACACGCACCCCTTATTGGACCAAGAAGGTGTCATATAAACAGCTTTCTTTGTCTAAATATTGTAAAAATGAATGAATAAATGAAGGAAGGAAGGAAGGAGGGAAGGAAGGAAGGAAGGAAGGAAGGAAGGAAGGAAGGAAGGAAGGAAGGAAGGAAGGAAGGAAGGAAGGAAGGAAGGAATGAAAGAATGAAGGAAGGAAGGAAGAAAGGAAGGAAGGAATGAATGAATGAATGAATAAATGAATAGATCTTAACTTACCCATCTTTTAAGAACACATGCTGAGGAGTCCAATCAACAAAACCGGGTGTGGCGAGGCATTTGTCAAGAAAAGTGGCCAATTCATCGTCTAATGACAGTAGCTCGACTTTGAAATACAGTGTCTTGCGCAGTGGAGCATGATATGGAAATGATTTGATCGTTGAGTTAGAGTTGTAAAAGTCGTCTTTGCAAAGCAATAAGTTGACTTTGAATGTTGTCTCACGCGATTCTGCGAGGTGCGAGAATTCGATGAGTAATATTAGAAGTTATCTCTAGCTGCATATTCAACAAAACAGACAACTTTAACACAAGACACAAAAACATACATTCTCTTCAAAGGGGTAAACTACATTCTGGCCAAAACACTTTCTGGCTCAAACATCAATAAGCTCCCCCCGAATTTTTTTTACAACACACGCTTTTTTTTGGTATAAAAACAACTTTATAAAAACAACGAGGCTCAAATTGGCCAAAACTCAAAAACAATTTAAGAACAGGTTGAAGTTCGGGCTCGAAAGCTAATTTTTTTCTGGGATAATAATTGGAAATCGTCTCGGGAAAATGACTCAGCGAATCCTTAATAAATCCGCGGGGATTAACTTAATAAAAAATACACCCACCAAGCA
>JAOBYE010630408.1:0-12062 GCA_025403585.1 Parazoanthus swiftii
GCGAGGATCCTTTCATTTGCTTAAAATGTATATCCGCAGTACAAATATATGAGTTTCATATATTCACTTCATACATGAATTTAAATCTGTTTTACAGATACTAAATGTCAAAGCTATTTATACCAATGGTTCAATAATATAAATAACAAGTCCTAGTTTTTTTTCATCAGAAAATGAGCACAACCACAGCTTATTATGGACATGTTTGTAACCGTGCGAGTTTTAATGGAAAGTTTGGCACTTTGCCCTTAGGGACGTATCATTTATTACGGAGAGGCGGTGGGGGTGGTCATTTGCAGTATGGGTCACGAACATTTTCGCGACCCCCTCTTGCAACTTTAAGGGAAAAAAATTATGCCCTCCCCCTTGCTCAGATATTATTTATCAGCTTTACCAAGTGTTGAATAACACCAACCGTGGGTGATGGATTCTTAGAAGTCAAAACTTGACAGGGTTAAGCAATACAGTCTACTACTCAGTACTGTGATCAAAAAACAATGTTTATGGATGTTTTCGGGGGCTGCTGAACTGCCTGCAAGCTTTGAGTGACAAAACTTGTCGAGTCCGAAGTGTTTCTGACTCATTCTTTCTTTCCTTTAAATTTTTATTGAAAAAAATAAAATTGATTACGATTTTCTCTTCATACATTGCATGTGGTCGAGGGAGTTGTAAATGAAGATGGTGATGACGACATATAAAAACTAGTCTCATGTTGACGGATCTAGAAATTTTGAAGAGGGGTGCACCACACGAGCGCTGTAAGAGCGAGTTACCAGGGAGGGTGGGGGGAGGGCAGGGGACAAGCCCCGGAAAAAGTTAGATTTTGAAATAAAATTTCTTGCAATTCGCGTGCATGTTTGACTATTTTACAAATTTTGCCAGTTGCACTGGTTCAAAACCACTAAAGTTCCGAAAAAATCTTGACTCCCCCTTGAAATGACCAGCCCCGACCCCCCCCAGTAATAAATGATTCGGACTTTTAGCAATGAACAGCTAGAAAAAGGGTTACTCTACGAATTTTAAAAAGAAATATTCAGGGTTGCCACTGTCAACTGGATGTGAAATTCAAGGACTTTTCCAGGACTTTCGAGGACCTTTTTGAGCAAATTCAAGGACCTTCTGAACAAAATAAAACGTAATATTTTAAAGCTTTATTGTTCTCTATATTAATTCAGTAATGAGCTTTACAAGAATTGCTTTGGGGGAAAAATCGAGCCTCCGTTTTTGTTTCTAAAAAACGTTACATCAAAGGCATTAGGTCCGGTTATGACGAACAGCTCATTTTCATTATTTTTTGCAGTTGAATGTGAAACATTTTGCCCATTCCAGGATTTTCAAAGACCAAAACCCAAATTCAAGGACTTTCCAGGGCCTGGAATTTTCTTCTGTCAATTCCAGGACTTTCAAGGACCGTGGCAACCCCGAAAATCTCACATTTCTACCATTTGTATCCAAACAAAAAGATAATTTTGGAGTATATGGCATTAGCGACTTAGATTTCAAAGAAATCACAAAATGTCTTTTAAAATGTTCGACATGGATCCAACATCAGTCTACAGATTTCAGCCTCAAAACAGGTAGAAGTGAAGTGGAACATCTTTAAGGGGGGGGGGGTGCGGTGAGAAAATGTCGAGTCGCTAGAAATACATCCAAATAGTACATCGTCTAGAAAGTAGCACACTTTCAGTAACATCATGCATGCACAATCATCCTGGGGATTTTTTTCAAAAGATATGAAAAGCTAGGAAAGCAAGGCAAGTTGAAATATGTGAATTTTAGGGCCATCAACACTCAAAGGGGAAAAAAATAAAAATCCGAGTGAGAACGGCACTAAATGAACAACTACAAATCATACTTTCATCAAAAAATGAAAACAGACCAAATCACTGTGTATTGTAATATGATATCTGGAAAAACAAGGCAAGGTTTTTTTTAGTCAAAGCCGAGGAAGTTAAGGCATCTGCGGACAAAAACAACGCTTTTCAAACGCCTATCCCAGGTTCGGCCGGTACTGCGCAAAAAAAAACAAAGTTGTTTCTATGTTCAAGCCATTTATCAATTCTTTTCTTTTTGAGGAGCTTCCCAAAGCACATGTACCCTAAACCACCTCTGATTTGCCAATGCAAGCAGAAAGCCTCTCCTCCTTATCTATAAACAAATTGCACTTGGTTAGTGCAGTCTATCCCTTCATTTTATCACAAGTTTACAAAGCAAAAAAATATCCAGGAAAACGATGCCAGTTTGCTCAGGACAACGAAACATTCACAGAAGGAATAGTTGGAATCGTTTTTTCACTATTATTGGTTCAAACTTCGTTCACCTCGAGACTCGGACCATCCCTCCCAAAGTGTTGATAGTTAAACTTTTAGAATAAACAACGACATTTCCATGACAAATTACTTTTAATTTTATTTTACAAACCTACAATAGAATACAAGAAATATTTACCGTATTCATGTAACAACTGCTATTTACACTTTTTTAATTTATCGAGTTCTAGGATCTGATAACTCCAGTTATATGCAGTTGGCTAATGCAAAAATAAACATGGGATAATATAAACATCTTCAACTACCTGACACAGTGCAGTGTTTGCACTATACAAGCTTGTTATCTCTAGCCTGATAACGCGAATAGCGGATGCCTCTTCCATAGTTAAGCTACAGCAGACTTTCGAAATATTCTGGGGAAACACTGGTTTAAGCACTAACATTTCTGGTGTAGCACAAAGAACTTGGAGCTGGTATTTAAAATTAATTTGTAAGCACTCAACAACAAAACCAAGACATATTCTATGGCAAAATTTTACTGAATTGTCAAAGGTTTACTTTCAATACTGAAAATTCATATCAAGTTCTGTTCTTTCACACATGTGACCAACAGCTATTCTTCCACAAGAAATCCTCGAAATTACCAAAAAATTAATGTCAAGTAGCATACTATGCTTAGTACCAGCCAACTGGTAAACCAGCTCTATGACCATCAGATCTCTGCTAATGATCTTGTATATTTCCATGTATTGCGGCTCATGGTCTTGTGCTGAAATAAAAGCATGCAATGGGCTCCACACATACAATGTACCACATGATCAAAGACTAAGCTACATAGTTATTTACTTTACACCTAGATTCACATCTGATTGCATTGATCATGGGCCGTTTTCAAATCATAACTATAAATTAGTACTGTTGGAATAAATATAATCAACTAATATCAGTGGAAAAGGGTAAGCATCACAGGTCTTTACAAAACTGCAGCTCAAAAGAATTGATAACAATTAAAAGTTCTTTGAACTTGATGCGTTTTGGAGCTTAAAATTTCTCATTCACTGGTCAACAATTCATTTAAACACTTGCAACTGTGATGTTTCAATCCACCTTGAAAAGAAACTGTGTTTGCTGCATTGAAGGAAGAACTGTTTTCAGTTATTTTTTTGCTTCATTGACCAGCCAAGCATCAAAAAGATGACTTGATCACACTGCGAAACAGACCCTTCATCTTTTTTCTATTCACTTAAAAATATTGTGGTTAATGCATACATTTCCGGCTTTTAAATGAAAATATTAAATACTGCCAATATTGTTAAATATTCATTAATTCAAGCAAAACTATTCTCAAATAACAAGTTTTATTTATATTAGCAATTTGAAATCCTATCTTGTAATGTTCATCTTTATCAAGAAATTGCAACTGTATAAACCCTTGCCCTTCTACAGATGATTTTGCAAACTTTGATGTAGCAGGGCAAACATTTATACCGAGGTTGCTAAACTTCCAGCTGCATTGAAACATAGGTCAGGCTGCTGCAGTTTCTTTAGTTTGTGCACAACTCATATTTCATAGATGCCCACCACAGCATGTGGTTTGGGCAGAGTTTTCAAAATTGCTTAGCGACCTACTTCAGCTACACTTCTGCAATGTCTTCACGAGCACAAATGTCACCATTTGGCTTCTTATCTACAAGATGCTTCAAGCCGAGACTTTCACCACTTCCGCCACTTCCACTACCTGCCTCCATCTCTTCATCTCTCTCGATAAGGTCATTTATCTCCATATGGTCGGCCATCTGGACAGCTGCCAGGGGGTACAACAACATGAAGGCAAAGAAATCTTCAACCATGTTGCCATTGATACCAAATCTCTCACGCATGTTGGACCTGATTCCAGTACCATAGGCAAAGAATCCGAACAGGACTGACCAGCCAATGTATGCAAGGCCAGGTTCAACCACTTGCAAGATCTGACAAATCACACAGGTGTAAAATGGAACTGCAACAGCAACCATGTAAGGCCAGCGCTTGCACTTGTACATCTTGCTGCCAGCAAGGCTGACGGACCACCAAGGTGCAACAACTGCCAACAGAACTTTACCGATCTTCTTTGAGGATGGCTTATATAGAACATTCAGCAATTCAGTCGAGAACTGTGGTCCATTTGGATCCATATCTCCCCCTTCAATCTTCAGAGATCGCCACAGTGCAATGCACATAAAGTTTAGAATGATAGTGTATAGCAAGCCTGAGCTGACAGATACAGCTTGGAGAGCCTTCAGTGCATCAATACCACCTGCAGATAGGAGTGCAGTAGCTGCTCCGCCCTCAGTCAATGCCCAAAAGATGCGTTGTATGACGGGTGGTTCTGGGTCACCATTGGATCCAAGACAATCGATAATGAGAGAGCCACTGTCAGAGCTTGTCACAAAGTAGAGTACAAGGCTTACAAGTGACATTACCGACATAAATGTTCCAAGGTGTGGGCTGACACCATACTGCGTGATAACATCAAACCACATATCATTCTTGTTTCGGCAGGACAGTCTGTACAACCCGTTGTCTGAAGCAATAGAGTCAGCACCCCCAAGTTTGGAGGCACAAGTAATATTGGCAATGGCAGCATCTCGTTCCATCCGTAGTCCAGCACCTCCAAAGATGCAGAACCACATGAAGGTGTAGATCACTGGCAGAGTCATGGTGTAATTGATGAACTGTTTGATTGTGCGTCCACGTGAGATCCTGGCAATGAACATGCCAACATATGGTGACCATGCAATCCACCAGCCCCAGTAGAAGATGGTCCAGGCATCCATCCATTTGGGAGCCTCCTTGCCGTCGGGTGCATTGCCAAGCTGTGCAAATGCATCAGTGTGGAAACCCAGCTGAAGGAACCACTGAAGGTAGTAACCACAACTTTGCACGTACAAGTTGAGGATGAACCAGGTGTCGTCATATAGGAAGACAAACAACATGATAAACATGCCAAGGCCAAAACAGATCTCGCTCAATCGTCGAATACCAATCTTGATACCACTTATGACAGACACGGTGGCAACAGCAGTGATCACCCAGATGATAATAATCTGGTTTGTGAGAGATAGTTCAATGGCAGCATTGATACGTCTCAGTCCAGCATTGATCTGTATCACTCCAAGTCCCAGACTGGTACAGACACCAAACATGGTACAGACAATTGACAATGTATCGATAATGTCACCAAGTGTACCATAGATCTTGTTACCAATGAGGGGGTAGAGACAGGAGCGCATCGTCATTGGTACCTCATTGCGGTATGCTATGAAACCAAGCAACAATCCAATCATGACATACACAATCCAACCGTGTATTCCCCAGTGGAATAATGTCAGATTGATTGCGTCTTGTGCTCGCTGGTTGTCGTTGTACCTACAATTAAATCAAAACCCTAAATTATAAAACATAATGGCAAGATTCTAGGGCTGCCCACACCACACTGTTTAGTTTGGGGTAAATTATATACAATTTAACTATACCCCTTAACACATACCCAGGGGATGTACTCCAACATCAAAGCGCCAGGAAGATGCAAACTCAGAAAGGTAGAAATGCAGCAAATATTTGAGGACTTGGAAAATGACCTTGACTTGAAGTAATTGTTAATAGCCAATGAGACGTTTTTTGCACTTTGTCTATACAGTGCATCAAAACTATACCACTAAAATTCCTTCTCTCAAAATTGAAATAAAACTGAAATTTCTACTTCAAAAAGACAAAACTCCACACAAAACTTTTTGCAACCTTGAAAATACCAGGCAAAATCTTCACTCCAAAAAAACTCTAAATAATCCATTTAAAAACAAAAGAACTTTTTTGCACCACCCTGTCCCTTTTACATCAGAGTACCTAGCTTTGGCGACCATATCATGTTCTAGTAGAGGAAAAGAGCAGAGATTGAGAGAGAAATAGAGATTTTCGGGTTCCACAAAATTGTACTTTTACTTTTCATGTACTTTTAAACTGGAAAAACAAAGAGGAAATCTATTGCTTGTGAGCTCACTAGCAAATAAGCTTTAGTTGGGGCAGTTTAACAATTTCAGTGCGAGTTTTGCAATATAGAAAGAAACAAGAGGCTCATTTTTAACAACTTACAGGCTAATGAAATCAATTTGATAGGTCAAAATATTTTACTTCAACATAATACTGATTACAACTGAAATTGATAAAAATGAAAACTAAAAAATCCATCTTGGGATATTCTTTGTCAATTTTTTTGTCACAGATGTTCATAATTATTCAGTTTTGAATCATTGAAAGCTTTGATGTGGTAACTTGGTCGACTGATTACTTAGAACTTGATCATTCAATTTCAGAGTAAGGCAGTTTGCCGCATTTTGACAGAATGTTTAAGTGTAAAAGCTATTGAAAGTCTTTGAATTTGAATTATTTAAGCATGTGGAATAATCCTGGACCAAAACAATCTTCTGGCTAAGTTGGAAACTTGCATCTTCTCAAATGGTGCTATGCAAATTTTGAAAAATCTGATTTGAATAACTGAAATGTTTAGATATACTCGGAGATCAGAAGTTATTGAAGCTAAAGGTACCTGAAATTAGACACACTGACATACATACATCCAGACACAGGTGCATCGCCGCAGTGGTTTTCGGCTACCTGTGCTACCTGTTTACAAGGAATATATTATGGTTCAGTGACTGAGGGTTTATTGCCACCAGGGTTCATAAGCTTTTTATCTTGCCCTTGTCCTGCTAGAAATAACATACTTTAAAACTCCAGACATTTGAACCAGTTACATACAATCAAGGTTACAATTAACTCTAATTCATCCATGACTTATCATTTATAGATTAATTAATATGGTAGGCACGCCTTCAGTTTTGAAAATCCAGGTTTTTTTCTTGGAGTATTTAAAAAAAGTCAACTACTAGTTTAACAAGGCTGTGTGTCTGTAAACAATCACAGTTCACAGAACTGAAAATATGTACAATTCAAGGTAAGTTCATCACTCCCGAATGCCAGAATGTGCAAGAATGCGAGGCTATGATTGAAGTTAACTTTGATTGACAGCATCTCTAAAAAATCTTTTGGGTGACAAAAAACATGATTCATATTTTAATGAAACATGGCAAAATATTTTTTCAACTGGTTCAAATGTCAAAAGATACAGTACCAGGAAGTTCAGAGAGGGGAGCCCAAAAGGGGGTCCATTGGAACTCAGGAAATATCTAATTTGGAATTAAAAGGACTGTTCATTATTCATGACAGGGGAGGAGAGATGGTATTTAGTTGACTATCCAAGCAGGTCCAAAACTTAAAACTTCAAAATGTAAGAATATATTGCCAAAATTTCTATTTTTTCACTCATTTCTGATTAATTCCAAAACATTTACCCTTCATTCTAATTACCACCTCACTCCAAATCAATAAATAACAAACACTCCCCGAAGTCCTTACATGGTTATGACAAGCTAACAGGACAAGAGCAGAAAAGCCAAAACATTTTCACACTTTTAGCTTGCACATAACTTTTTTTTAAAAATAAGAACCCTGATGTTCAAATACTATGCAAGCTAAAACCCAATCTTAACTTCTACAAATCTACACATTTTTGCTTATGTTTTTTACAAGGTTTGCATGTTTTAAATACTTGAGGAGTGAGAATATAATGCCTAATTGCAAACTGGCAGTCCTCAAGTGCTATTTTGGTTACAATCTTGATCTAAAATTGAATACTTCCAATGAAGCATTGAAATAATCACTTGCAAACTTGTTCTGCATTCACGAAATACTACGTCAATAAGCACTTATTCAACAAGATTTAAAAACAGAACAGAATCAATGTATTATGCAAAATTTATTGGTTTCTACAAAGTGCTTCTATTTTTATTACTAATGTCCAAACTTAAAATAGTTTTGGGGAAAATTTAAGAAACATATCCACAAAAAGGCAGAAGTCCATTCAATGTTTCTTCTTGATGAATATCGAACTGCAATTATCACTTGGATTCAAAATACTTGGAATTCCAAACTGTCAGTTTGATCTGATTCCAGTAGTTCTTAATTATGCAAAGCACAAGTGCTATAGCCGGGGAGAAAGCAGAACATACAATTGAAAAATCTGTCAAGTGGCGACAGTAAAATAATACATCAATCCGACTAAAAAACACAAGCACACTGATTGCCCAAATTTGCTCATTGCTTCTTGATCTGTACAGTGCCTATTTTAGAGAGATTTCTGGCGAACCATGCCAGCTAATTGACATACAATTCATTTTCATGGTTCTTAACTGCGACCTGCTGGGTATCTCATGAATACTGCACGTGTTTCAGTCCAGTATTGCCTCATCGCATCGACCAAAAGCACTGACATAGAATAGCAGATTTACGAAGTCGGAGCTCAGATCTGTAAAGTCACATAATTTTTTTAAACTTCTCGGCACCCAAGTTTTCAAGTAATTTAACGACAGCCGTGAACCACTTGTTTACTCTGTTGGGTCAAACAGTTGTTGAACCTTGGCATCAATATTTTCGCGCCAATAACGACCCCCTGTGTTGTCCGCTTTACAACAATTTGTAAACAGTCAGAAAACTTACGCGAAGCGATGCTCTCGCTCAAAAAACGTAATTTTCAAGAATGCTCCAGCTTTAAATAAAAAATACTTAAAGGCGTATCAGTAAAGGAAATTCTTTGGCTAAATCTGTAGTCTTGATGACAGCCAACGTATTGTTTAATACTTGAAGTTACCGCCTCCAAAGTTAAGAACGCTTGCGTTACATTACGATTATTATCAATCACGTCGTTGATCGATCTAAATAAGAACTGACACAGCTTTTAGTTTTGTTAGAAAGCAAAAACGAAAACTAAACGGAAACGAAAACTGGATTTCGGAAAAGAGCTTAAAATTATTTAAATAAATGCAAGAGCATGCCTCGAATTCAATGAAGTTGGTCCATTAATTATGAGACAGCACGTGGATGTACAATTTACTGATTTTACGATTTGAAATTTCCTTAAAATGTTGTCTCAGATCTTTTCTCAAACAAAACGAAATAGATGTAAAATATTTTCTTAGAGAGTAAATCGAACTGACAAAAAAACTAGCCGTATCATCGCGTTCATAAATTTTCTGTTTTCAGGCGTACAGTTCGCAAAGCATGAATAATAATTCCGACAAAACGCGGGAAAGCCAAGCTGTCAATTCATTGAGGAAGGAAACGAAATTTATGACTTACCGTCCCCAATATCTGTTTCCATACTCGCCGGGTGCATAGTGAAACACTGGCTCTGCTACTCCAAAGTAGAAAAGCCCGATGCCAATACCTGCCGCGAACAGCATGGTGAAGTACGTGGCGTCGCTGTATTCTGGTTTCTCGTGGTCTTTTCCCAGCTTCATGTTGGAGTACTTAGAGAAGTAGATGACAATGATGAATACGGCCCAGACATCTTGAGTACCGATATACAGCCAAGTCCACTTTTGAGTGACCCAGGTAGTCCACTTGGAAAGCTCTGTACTTGCGACTGCCGGTTTGGCGATACACCACGCCGCCAGAGACCATATGATCACAGCCGAGAGGATTGTCACAACCGGGTTCAACTTGATTTTAAGTCTGCCCAAACTCGCTTCTACTTCTCGACACTTCTTTGCCATCTCGAGAGATGCCGGGTTGTTTCAGAGAAAAAACAACAACAATTCTAAGTCAAGAACTGCATGTAACGAAACACAACCTTCCTCTTCTGTGTAGTTCGCTGGCGCGGCGTGTTCTGATCACGGGCTCTTCATTTCGTCGAGTTATTCACCGATAGCAAATCAGTATCGCCCACACGCGGCCAATCAGATTGCAAGTATCCACGAGCGTGCAAGTACTTTTACTGAAATGACAGCGCGCATGTGTCGAGTAAGTTATTTTACTCAGCCCACGTTTTTCACAAACTCTTGCCAACGAGAAACGAAACAAAAACAAGAAATAGGAATGAGCAAGAATTGCCGTGAAAATTAATTAGAGTCGTTTATTACTCGAATATGTCTAAAAGTTTTGTTACGCTTTTTGTTGAGAGTTTTTAACTGATTATTCCGCGTACCATGTGAAGAACCAGGAACAGGTAACCACGTGTCGAAACGTCAGAGCAATTTTCTGGCTCAATACTAAAAACAACTTTGTTTGGCAGTATCTCCTTTATTTCAATTGTGGGTATAGTTTTCGACGAATCGCATGGAGCACGACCGAAATATTTTAGTTTCAGGAAACAGGCCACACAGCCCAAAATTATTAGGGGGAGGGGGAAGGGGGCAAAAGATAGCGTTGTCAAAATTTAAATTTTTTTAAAAAAGCCATGACTTCACAGAGACCTCGTGGTCGATGTTATGCCAACCTTTGTTGAACAGTCGAACCACAGGATTCTTCAAATATTAAAATATAACGATTAGCATAATATGTCTACGATCAAAGAGTCTGAAACAGACTAAAATCTTTCCCAGTTTCGGTTATGATTTCTCGAGAAATATACAAAAGTAAAACAGGGTTTTACTTTTAATGCTTCGACAAGAAGTGAAACGTGGATATATGTCAAATTCTGACCGGAACTTTTAATATGAGTAATCTCCTTTCATTTCATGTATTATAAACTAAATGCAAACAACATGAAGACTTCGCTTTCGCACTGGTTCTGCTGTTGTAATTAACAATTGCCGTGGGAATGCTTTTAACCCACACTACATCCGATATCCATGATACTGATGAATGTATTTGCATTTGGATATCAAGACTTCATTCTGGCTACAAAAAATGTGTTAATTATTTGGTCGTGGATCAAAAGAGTTAAACTTTTCTCTTTCACAAGTGAAGTCGACGAAAGCGCAAAATAAGGACCTCGTATTGTAGATACTTTCGAAAGCTAAGATGCCGAAGCGCCGCTCTGCTCAGGCTGCTACAGGAAACACTGTAGTCTGGCCCGCAAAACGTGATATTGAAAATCTACAACGTGCCACGAGAGAAACGGAACTCATACGGGAAACGCTGGCATTCGACAACTCCAACTTACTCTCAGCTTAAACGCGCAGTTGGCACTTTGTCAAACGGCGGCCAGTTGTGACCAAGGAAAATTCTACTCTCGATCGAGGTTTATACCTTGCCAATATAGGACTTGGCTGAACAGGCGTAATCACTCAGTTTAAGGCAAAATTTGTACATGTATATGTTTTTGTCATTGACGAGGCTATTGTTACACGATTTCAGCTCCAAGATTCTATGAATAATGATAAAACAGTCACAATGGCACTCATTTTAATATTAGCAGTTATTTTCAACTCCATAAAAGGAATTGTACCTGGCTCTCCCGTCGGAGTGCAAGGAACTACGGTAACGCCCTGAAGGCGTTGTTCACAATAAAAAAACAGCTGAAGGGTTGCAAGATTCAAACAACACTCTTTGGCACAGGAAGCTGGGTAGCGCTTTAACCCGCGCTAGTGGTTTATAGTATGATAGGGAACAATTAATGATTGGCCGCGAGAGGAAAAAAAAAAGTTTTTTAAATGAAGAATCGAGGACCAAATGCTCAATGTTTCCCAAGGGGCCAATAATTATTTAGGATGAAAACAAACTGTTCGTTCGGCCAAGTCCCCAGTTCTTCATATTAGACGACCAGGCTGCCAAAAGGCTCGGAGTGCCTTGACAGGCCGGATGTTAAAAGAGTCCTTGTGCTTGAGTTTTTCTCTGGCTCCTCCATTCTTTGGTTCATTATGTACACTCTTTTTTTATAAGAACCTTTTTTATAAGAACATGAGGCTGAAAATC
>JAOBYE010630519.1:0-12061 GCA_025403585.1 Parazoanthus swiftii
ATTGTAATCCTCTCTTCCCGAGAGGGGAGAGTAATTTTATGTTCTTACGAGGAAAGCACGATTTCAAAATACAATTGTCATTGTTTTTCCTTCAACCTGATTGGCTAAGTTAATCGTTTCCTAGCAACCTGAAAGCATCTTACTTTTTACTTTTTTTTGGTTAAAATCGTCCGGATAACCCATTGCTCCGATCATGTAAACCTTGATCAAACAAAAGCGCTCCGGACTATCGGTGTGTTCGAGAACTTTTGCAAACGATTAAATTAGAACCCCTTTAAGGCGATCGGGACGACCGGTGACCAAAACATGCCCCAGAATGCAGCAGGTTCTCCCGGAATTCACTGACTGTGCGCGTGTTTCAAAATGGCGACAAGAGCTTAACTGGGGACCCCGACCTTATTCTTCACGAGTTCTTATCTTTTTGTTAGCTGAAACAGGTTAACCACTTCCTTTTCGCTCTCACAACGTTAATCATGCAAATATCTTACAGATTAGTCATGGCTTTTAATATATTTGTAACTATTATAAATAGAAAATCCTTGTTATTCTCTGACCGAGCCACGTTGGCGGCCATACTAAGTGTTGGCGAAATATACAATTTTTAATTTAGTAACAGCGTTAAGTGTTTTTTGACTCAACAATGCCGCTCACTAGCGTAGAAACTTCCGCAGAAAGCCCCCAAATTGGATTTTCTCAACCTGTAACTGTATAAAAGACATAACAACGTACAAAAATATTTGGCTGTTACGAAGAACTGAAACAAACTGTATGTGCCTTACATCACACCTGATTAGTATTTCATCAAAACCAGAGGTTTTTCACATTACAGATGTTTCGACAGGTGCTTCTCCACTGTTTGCTACAGCTGTAGAAAGTTACATAATATAAAGATAACTTGATCGGCCATAAAAAAAACCTAGGAAAGTGTAAAAAAGTTTTTTTTTTCTGTTATATTCTTAATTTTTATCGCACAACTAAAAGAAATGGTAAGCGCAAAAGCAGGTCGAGGGAGAATTTCAAAGCTATTTTGTTCTGGTTCCTGTCCTTGGGAAAATACTCATACTCAATCTTAGGTTATGTTTTTTTGCTAGATATATCCAATCTTACAGAATCTTAAATGACTTCTACAATTGTGTAATTTGCCCTATTATTCCTAAAAATTCAAGATAAGGGCACTATAAATCTTTTAAACGTTTTGTTTTAATTTTTACGAAAATTTTCTAATTTCTATGAAGCTGTACAAAATTATATTTTTTTGGACAAAGTATTTGTTGAACATTGCATGTCTTCACACGATTTGTGTTTAGTCTGTTTGTTCTTGACATTTTGTTTGAATAAGGTGCCTGATGTTTGCATGCAGTATTTAAAAAGCATTTTCATGACCTACTGCAATTCAGTTACTGAGTTGCACTAACAAACAAGAAAACTTCGACGGCACTCGCCAGAAATGTTTCTTCACGTGGTTTGTGCTGTGGTTTTGCTAAGTTTGGCTATTTCTCCAGGTAAGCCATCAACTTCGAATCAATTAACAATGTAACCTCAATTAACCCGGAAAAAATACATAATTTATCCTCTCTTTTGTAAATACAACGAACTTCTTAGGAAGGTATACGGCTTGGGTGATATCAAATCAACTACACAAATCTATTCGTAAATCTACTCGACTGCACCACTGTATTAATAGGACAATAATCATCCTACCGAAACCCAGTTTTAAACTAGTTGCATAGTTTCATCTTTTTTATACATAGCGGTACAGATTTTATTTCCCGAATAGGAGGATTAGTAGCTATTTTAAAAAAAGGAAAGAAACGCTTCAATATGTTGAAAGTTAGACAAGAGCTAGAAAAGAAAAGAACCAACAGCAGTGCTTGTTACTTACCACTTAATTTTTGCAGAAACTATCTGAATCGTCAAGGGCTATATTTAGATAAACTCGAAATAAACAACATACAGGAAACGTTTGAACTTATATTTTGTCAAACGTTAGATAAAAAGCTTTCATTAAAACATGTTATGGGTCATGAATCACAACTCAACTGGCGAACAGAACTGGAGCATGTACATTTTATCCTTAAACATGGCCTTTTACTCATAATTTGAAATATCCTTTGGTAAAACATTTTCCTTAAAATACAGTTAAACAATTCAAAAAAAAGAAAACCGAAAAGTGTGACAAGGAAAATTCTAAGTCAATTTACAGTGCATCTGCTAATGCTGAATAAAACAATCTGCTTTTTCTTATCAAATCAGAAGCCTTAAGCAAATATGAGTGTTGACACATGTGCTCACAGAGGCAAATGTCCTGTAACTGCTGCCATTAATGGATTTATGTTTAATTCATCATACATACACTTTATTAAATTCTTCCCGGCTACATTTCATTTTAATAGTTTCAAACTTTTTTTAACCATCTAGATGCTCCAAATTCTACTTACTGACACGATTTGAGTTTTCGATCGGCAACACTAATACACTAGCTACTATTTAAATAATAATATCCTTAATTTCCTCAGTCTGCCGTGAAAGAAGGCTAGCTCTCGAAACGTCAGCATTAAGCCCAATCTCACGGCGAAAACATACTTTATCAAAATATTCTTCATTATTTTGGACAGATGTACCAAATCAAACATAGAAGAAAAGTAAGGTAAAGCCACATTGCTTATTGAGAGTAACGCCACATTGCTTATTGAGGGTAACGCATTCACACCCAAAGGACACATTCTCCCCTCAGCACAACATCGGATTACCTACTCTGCTAGAAGTGTATGGGTTCTTTTAAGTCATAGTATTTAAGGACGTCAGACCCTACGGCCTCACGTCCCTGTCTGCGGACGGCGTGGCGAAAGAAAGTCGCATAAAGTTCAGCCCTCTACCGGGCAGGTACTTGAACCTGAGACTTCCAGGTCGGCAGTCAGAGTTCTTGCCGACCGCCCTAATCTCGCCATAACCACAGTTGATATTACTAACTGATAGAAGCTAGTTGATAGAAGCTAGAACTAACTGATAGAACTAGTTGATAGAAGCTAGAACTAACTGATAGAACTAGTTGATAAAAGCTCAACCAACTTTCAAAAGAAGTGTACAAAGCTGTCTTGTTTTGTGTTCAACCATCACAGTGCACATGACTTTGTTTTACGTATCAGCCCAAATGTTACTAGTGGTTGATATTCAAATGCATTTCAATACCTTTGTGTCTTGTGCAACATCAAGGCCAACAAGCAAAAGAGATAGAGAACAAAAACAAACGACAAAGGAACTGGTCGAGTTTCATAACCAGTCACTCTATGCAGACACTCAAAAAACAAAACAAAATCTGTAATTGTTGCTGCGATTAATTATAATCCTTAGGCGAAGGAGTCCCACAGGTTAGAAGAAACAGACCGCAGGGACGTTTGATAAACGGTGAAGAGGCCTTCCCACACTCCTTTCCTTGGCAAGTGTCAATTGAGAGGAACGGGAAGCACCTTTGCGGGGGATCCATCATCCTACCCACCTGGATCCTCACCGCTGCCCACTGCATGCACAAAGAGCTTATCCCGGATCCGGAAATGCACCAAGTTGTTGTAGGTTAGTAAACAGACATGACAGAAAAACGACGTTCAAAGATGCCTTTCCATATATTGCACTTACAGCATCAAAGTCCATTTTGCGTCGTAACTTTATGTCAATATCATTATACTAACAAATTCACGAAACCTATATTATAACAAGTGTGTGTGTGTGTGTGTGTGTGTGTGTGTTTAAATATATATATAGAGAGAGAGGGGGGAAAGAGAGCGAGACAGACAGACAGACAAAGACAGAGACAGACAGAGACAGAGACAGAGACAGACAGACAAACAGAGACAGACAGACAAACCGAGAGAAACAGACAGACAGACAGACAGACAGACAGAGGAAATAGGTTAAGAGCTACTAAGTTGTTTATATTGTGTAAACGCTACTAGGTCAGAGCTTTTTGAACTTGTAATATTATAAATTACCGTCATACCTTAATAAAAAAAAGAGTAGGATTTATTGCATCAGGCAGTCCATTGCGTGAGCACAAACAGATGCGTTTCAAATGCACCCATCTCTTTAGTACTCAAAACTAGAACAAAATTTGCATTTGGAGGCCAGCAGTGTGCCCCAGTTCATGACATCCACGATATGAAAAGATAGTAAAAACAGTTTTAGCATTAAAGCTTATTTTATTCATACTTAGCTATATGTCATATCTATCGTAAATGTATAGTATTTTATAACTTATTTATACGCCCATCCTCCTTACTCTTACTCAATTCTTACCGACCGTACATTTTACTGCTATTATTATTATTATTATTAATATTAATATTATTATTATCATTATTGTTATTATTATTATTATTATTACAATTATTATTATTATCAATATAAATACATGCGTATTTTTATATGCAGGAATTAGAAATTGGGATGAAAGTTCCGTTTCTTTTTCCTGTCGCACCCAATCTGTTTTGATTGTCTATTCACCCTCGAACGTCCAAGAATGGGGGAAGGTCAAATGGACACCCCCAAGGTTTTTCCACCGTTAAATCTGCAGCTTTGAAGCAAAGAAAATGAAACTTTCAGTACCTGTTCTCCGATCATGAGCACACACTTTAACGTTAGTTAAACGACAACATCACTTGTAGTTTATGCGAAATTAATTTTGCAAATTGAAGTTTGTTTCAAAAAACGGGGTTTTTATCACAAAAGATGTTCTAATTTCTTCTCTTCCGTTTTATTCTTTCTTATTTAGCTATTTTAGGCTGTAAATACATGTATTTTTATTAAGTTCAAGCAAATTTGCTGCAAATTTCCCAAAAACAAAGTTTTAAAAAAATCAAACATGGCGGCCAAGAAGGTGGACATTTTATGAAAAAACCGTTCCGACAGTTGCTTTTAAAATAAAACTTGATTGTTGTTATTGAAAGTAATAAGCTGGCCCAAAGCTGCTTACATGCAACCGTCTCGAAAATAATGGGCGGGGGGGGGGGTCCTATTGGCTCCCCCAACCCCTGGGATTAAATGTTTGTCAAAATAGCTTGGTCATGCGAGGGTTAAGTCAAACGTATTGCATTAGTTCTCAGTATTGTAGTTGCTATGGTGAAAGCATTAAACTAAAAATCTAAAAATGTATTTCTTAAGGTCTTCATAAGCGAGATGAGGATACATACTCCCAGAGGTACAAAGTTAAGAAGATTATAAAGCATGAAAACTACATGCACGTGTTGACACGGAATGATATCGCACTGTTGCAGCTGACCAGACCGATCATATTCAACCAAGACGTGGACCTGGCTGAGCTCCCTAAACCAAACGATGACAGTCTTGAAACAGGCACCCTTTGCGCTGCCACAGGTAATTTTAAATAATTTCGATTAACCCTTAAAGTTAAATGGGAGCAATTACGGCATGTTTTGGTATGATGAACAGCTTAGTCAGTCCCAACTTTCATCACTTCGAAACTTAAAAGCTGCAATAGCATGAAAAAGTAATAAAACTGTTCTCTTACTTCATTTTTCAGTGCATGTAAGAACTAAGAACGAACATCCGCGTTAACTGCAGAACCTTTTTGATTTCGTATAATGAATATAATGTTTTACCAATTAGTAGCTTTATCTTGCTAATACGTCCGTTTTCGCTAGATCTTTGACAAACCTTATCACTATTTGTAGTATACAAGTTCAAGTTAATTTTGAAACTTTTACAAAATAATGTAATATGGCGTGGTGCAGAAGTCTCGACGGACGCTAGGAATCGTAATCTATTATGTCTCTCATCCCCCCCCCCCCCACCCCACCTGCCTTACCCCATTCTCCCCAGCGCCGCCACCACTGGCTAAGAATAACAGGTCACTGCTTTTCTTGGGAAATTGACTAACAATCATTCAATTATTTTATGAAAAAATCCAGGATGGGGTTCTGCAGTGCACGGTGTAGAGGGACCAAACGAGCTTCAGGTGGCTAGACTGCCAATTGTCGACCATGCAGAATGCGAAAAGAAAAATGGTGACATATACCCTGTTAAGAAACCTTCAATGATATGTGCCGGAGGCGCTGGAAAGGTTTGTTATCGTATTTAGACGACACTTAAAAATTTAACTGTTCTTCCGTGCGGGCCGGCAAGATTTATACACGCGCCAACTCCCAATTTAGTTTTTGCAGACCGCAATTATAGTATTAAACGCGTAGTTTTTATTGACAAAGTGAAGGACAAAAAAAAATTAAAATAAGCAAACCAGATGTGTTGAAACCCTATATATATGTATATGTGTGTATATATGTGTAAAGTATGTTTATGCATGTGTATATATGTAAAGCAGATAAAGTTCGCCTTCTGATTGGCTGTGCAGCGTTTTTTGTTATTGTACAAGACACAGAGTGCCTTTACAACCTTTTGAGTTTTCCCGAAATTGACGAAATTGACGGTTTGCCAAACTGTTGGCAAGATTTGCCTTACATGTAAATTTGACTTTATAGAAAAAAAGATTTAAAGTAGCAATGTACGTAAAATATGCTAAGCTGCCTGTGGAAGGGGGGGGGATTAGCAACTTATGCGTCGCCTTCGTCGTCTGCTTGGTTTCATTTTGAAGATTGAAGATAAAAACAAAGTACGAAATGCGAAGAAACAAAAGTGATTTAGCCGGTTTAAAGAAGTAAGAAGCATAAAATCATCAATTTTTTTGAAACTTGCTATTGATTAAGGGAAACAAATATCTGGGAAGACCTGAATCCCTTTCTCGAACAGTTTGATTTTTAGAAACGCGTCGAGTAGCTTCTTGATATTTTTGCTCGGTGCTTCAAACACAGAGGAAATGTGGAATATTCTAAACTTCAAATGCTGGGTAACGTAGCTCGAAATGGATCAATAAGTATGTAAGATTATTCGCTGCACCGAAATTTACCCGAAGATTTTCTGCGCAAAGGAGGTCGCTCTCAACAGTGAAATTGATGAAAAAGGCAGACGGTGTGTACAGTTAAGTACATATACTGGTGTTAATATTTCTTTGTTTTTTTTTCAAACAACAAATGAATCGCTTTTGTAATAGAACCAAAACTTTATTTGAAAACTTAACTTGCTAATTGGGTTTTGATTTGTACATGCAAAAAGTTTACTTGCTTTCCCCACGTTTGTTTATTTAGCTTATTTTTAAAAAAAAGATTACGCCCGGTGTTCCGCCCCTTTTGCGAAGTTAAAAATTCACCCCTGTTTATATAGCTGAACATAACACGCAGGCTCAATTTCTATTTCGATTATATATACATGTATGTATAGTGTATTTGTGTGTGTAAAACGTGACGGCCACGACGTCCAGGGTGCTTTGGAAGGTTCAATTTGATAAAAATGTTTCTTTCCATTGTTAGGCTGTGTATATTTGGACTTTGGTCCGCAACTTTCAGCCTGTCAGTGAGCTCAGAAACTGCACTCTTTTTAAGAAAAGCTTCCTCAGTTTTTGCAGTTTTTGTAGTGGCAAAAAGAGTTGCATGGCCGAGGAATGGTGAGATTATTGTGTGCATGACGTTTCTCGTATGAGAATGTACCATGTAAACTCTTTTACACAATGAGAGCGCGCGAATTGCTTTGTTTGGGTTATAACAGTGTATTATCACCCTCCAGGGTGGATGTCAAGGCGATAGTGGAGGGCCGCTCGTATGTCTCGAGAACCAAAAATGGGTACTGAGGGGAATAACCAGCTGGGGCGATGGCAAATGTAGAGTAGAGTTTTACACCGTGTTCACCCGCGTAAGCCACTACATGCCTTGGATTATCAAGAAAGTTAACGCAGACCGTAAGTTTTCTATATCGTTTTATTGACTTTGCCACTTTAAGCAATTCATGGAACACGCAGCATTCCTGAGGCGAGTCAGATGTTAGTTTAAACCTTAACCCCATGCTTTTCTCTTATGACAGTTTAAGCTATGTTAATGCATACATAGGAGCAGATTACATTGAGAGATTCTGTTCTGAGTCAAAGAAATTACTGGAAAATGATTTGTGAGGGGTTACAAGACAACGTTCTCCACCGGCGTTGGGCCCTACTTAAGGTGATATTTAAAAGGCCTTCTTTCGCTGGCTATGCAATTATGCTGATAGGTCCCATGCCATAAAAAACGAAACAGCTGTCCCTTGCAGCTAGTGCGGGGTAAGTGGTTGTGTCACATGCGTACTAGTGTAGGACTCCTTCGTTGATGAGCTTTGTTTTCTGTTCCCCCACAAAGCGGTTTCTAGTGAGTTTATTGTCAAAAACACGATGCTTAATGTGACTTGCTCCCAAATACGTATTCTTGAGGTCTTGGTGATGCCAGCTAAGCTCCCATAGGTGTAACTACGGGCTCAAAACTTTAAAATTAAAGTAGCCCCGGACTAATAAGCGTTGGTCCATATTAGTTTTGAGGCCTTCTTCACTAGTGATTCCCAACAAAGACAAAACGGCTAATCATTAAAATCATTAATCGGATGCGCGCACACGTGCATTTGAAGGGTCCTACCCAGACCCCACGCGGCATAAGGCCATGGCTTTGGATACGAGAAGATATTCACAAGGATTATTGGCCGGTGAACGTTTAGCCAGGAGGTTATAATTATAACCGGGGACTTTTGTATGTGGTTCGGCTTAAGTCGAACTAGTTAGACTAGTGTACAAAATGAAAAGTAAAAAACTTTGCTGTTATAGTTTCTTAGCTTGTAGATTACCATGTGTAATCATAGGTAATTGTGTGGAATGGTTACGAATTTTGGCCAGTTTCTTGTTATAGATTTTTGTTTTCTACCTCTTCTGGTCGTTTGCCTTAATGGTGCACAAAAAAGGTATTGAATTGCATATGAGAAACTAGCCAGTAAAATTATTAGGGCTCATACATTGAACAAAGAAATGTGCACTGTCACGATTCGTTAAACCTAAGACAAAGCAGCTTTGTACACTCTTTTGAAGTTTGTTGAATGGTTTTGATGATGATGGACTTGATGGTTTTGTTTATGGCCACTTGGTCATAAATTTTTATGAAAGTGGTTTCTTCTATCTTTCAACTTACTAACTAAACAACATGTCATTTTCTTAATTATCCGTAGAATGCGCCTTGCCGGCCTGATGCAGATCGCTCCAGGTAATTTGAATGAATCTCCTTTCTTAGATATAAACACGAAATATGTGTTTAAGTTTGACAAGGAACACCTAGTTTCTTGTGTTTTTTTTTCTTGGTTTTCAAAGTCAATTAGGCTGTCCATTTCCATTCATTAGTCAACGAGGGGATAAAAACTTTAATACTAATTACAAATAGGTTGGATTTGATTTTCTTTTTGCCTCATAATTTCCGTTTTCTCTGGTTTTGATCTTTTTTCGTTTCCTCCCCTCCTGCTGTAGACTTACTTAAGTTACAAGCAAACTGAAACTTACAATATTTTATTGTAAACTGTTAAATAATCTTTTGATAAATATTGCTTAGTAACTTTTTAGAAAAGTAAATTTTAAAACTACACCGGAAGCCGAAGGCGAGTTTTCTTATTTGCTTTATGAGTCTCTACTACACGTCACAAGTAAATTTATTCTTTGTATATGTAATCGCATGGGCCCGAGGGCAATTAAGGATTAATTTCACGCGCATTTTCAACCTTTTTCCAATACTTGGAAAACTTTGGAAATGCAAGTGAAATTAATCCTTAATTGCCCAAGGGCACATTGCGATTACTTGTTTACCACATAAAGGGCAAAATTATCAAGGGAATCGCATTCACGCGCGTTGTTGTCCTACCGAGAAGTCAGTTAAATGCTAGGCAACCTTAAACCAATCAGGATCAAGTAATCATGCCCTCTTGATTACCAAAAGTGCCCATGTGATTAAGAAAAAATACCCTTTGTCTCAGCCAATCAGCATTCAGTAATTTTGCCCCATATGTGATAAGTCCGGAAACACATCAGACCTGTTTTATTGCTCTTGTAGTACATTTGTTCATAAAATCAACGTTTCGATTTGTTCTACGGTTTACAGTAAGCAGCAATTTGTAAATAGTAATGGCACTATAGCGACATAGTTTCCATTAAGCCCCATATTTTGCTCTCAGTTTCCTTGCGAGATGTTCATCGGAATGTATGCCTAGTCACCCCAATTTCATTTTAGACACATACAATATCTTGCAAGACGGTAAAATTCGGCTGTTGTAAAATCAAGTGACGTTCGTAGTCCCACTGTTAAACAGTTTATGTTTTGTAAAGTTGAAATGAACCTTGTTAACTGCTGGTTTAACTATTTGATCTTACAGTGTTTAAGCTGCCCAGCTAGTGTAGCTCTAATTGTTTTTCTGAACAGCTTTTACCTTACATTACAATCCTTTAATATTTGTACTATTCTATCTATTACAAAAATGGTAATAAAGCTTCTTCTTCCCTTAATACGACAGATTTATGCAGTATCCATTAGGGCGGACTGACTCAGGTAAAATGATAGTTCCTCTCATTCGTTTTAATTAACATTTTTATGAAACAAACTCTTTTGAATTTTAGAATGAATTTGGATTTACAATAAAGTTTAACGGTTTGAGTTAACTTCGATTGAAGTAAGGCGTCCGAAACAGGCTTTAAAGGTCAAATCCTTCCAGTCAACCCATCAGGAATCAAAACCTGCCCCAAGCCAAAGATTCTATCTAAACACCGACCATTACTTAAAAAGTCCGGTATAACAATTGTTTCTTTCTTTTTTTACCATTTTATGCTCTCATTTACACTTTGTTATTTTGGTGTGATTAATCATATACCGTTACTAAGGTTTTGTTGGGCCCATATTTCACTTGCAAATAGCTTACTTTGGATCTCTCACAAGTCAGTCATGTTAGGACAGGGGGCCGGGGGATGTCTTAGATGAGCTGTCTCCCTTCTTTTATTGCTGACATTGAAGCCCGATCGTTGCTGACGTCACCTAACTGCTGGCGTGTTGACAGTAGGAAACCTAAAGCTTCGTTGATGTCTCGGTGTCGTTTATGTCCAAACACATTCAAACTTCTTAAGAGGTTGGTTGGTCGTCCTGGTGAATGTATTCCTGAGAATAAGTGTTGTTTGTAGTAACTAACTTTTTGACATCATACAAACAGTATAAATGTGGGAATTGTGATCAATGGGTTGATATTGTATATTTTTCGCCTTTAGGTTTGGCGTATGGCTGACATTTCGATTGTTAATATTTTGTCAGCATAACAGCAAAACAGTCCTTCTAAGGACCATATTCACCGGGACGACCAAACAAATCGCAAACATCGACTATCCTGGGCTTTCTTTATTTCATTGCACGTGTCAGGATAGTTAATCTTTGCATGCATTTTTCTATGATAATCTCTGTTAGTCCGACAAAGTTTACAATTATCCTAATGCGGAAATTTATAAACAAATCTGTCCCATTTGCGTTTCGTTAAAAAACGTGCTTGTTTTGTTTCACTAGTAGATAGCGTCGTCCTTCCCGAAAATCAAACCTGGTTTATTCCAACACGTAATAACGGATCTGCATTTCATTCTCTTTCAGGTTAAAAGAAACATCTGTGGAAGACCCTCAAAATATTGAAAAACCTTTCTACTTAATTGTTAAGTATTGAAGTTTATGAATAAAATAAGACTTCAAAATGCAGTTGCTGAGTTACTTTATATTCAACCTTCACATATTGGCTAAAAGGGGTCATTACACCCCAAAATGAACTCGTAAATTCTCCTTTTCCCTGTAGCGTGTGTCTGCTCTTCAAAGCAAACAATTTAAGCATATGTAATATAAATGTGAGTTTAACTTCTCATAAGAGTCATTTCATCGTGCTTTTTGAGGAAACTCGAGCTTACATAAGAAGACATAAGTTGTTCCAGTTGGAGGAAACGGATACCCTAAAATGTTAGTAATTTTAGTTATTAAACGGATTACAGATCACTATGAGCAACTTAAAAATTTTGCATTGTTCAAAATGCGAACTTCGTGTCCCTGTATGGGTTGCAATGAAAATTTATTGGATACTACAGCACTGAAGGTACAGGTAAATTAAATCATCGAAAAATATAGCGTTAGAAAGACGTTTAACCAACCCC
>JAOBYE010630630.1:0-12060 GCA_025403585.1 Parazoanthus swiftii
GTTTTCCTCCATTCACGATTCACGGCAATTAAAAATTATTATTCACGAGTCACGGGAAAACCCCTTTCCGACCCTCCTTTAGGGTTCAATGGACATAGGTATATATCCAACTTTTGCAAATATTGGACCGTGACCTTACAATTTAAGACGAACTGAAAAAAAAATGCAGCAGTCAATATACAGTACTTTTTATAAATATAACTCATTTACCTACGGTACATCACATCACATCTGTGGAATACTCTAAAAATCCTTCAATCACCAAATATTGAACTGAACCTGGTTGACAAAACTTGATCAGGATGCTGATGTAATTGCTATTTTTTAATCACATTTATTATTAACAGTTTTTATTGTCTTGACTAGTATATATTTTACCCTTAGATTTTTTATGAACTTTAAGAGTCATTTTGAAAAACTTAACTTTTTTCTCGTTTTGTAACCTTCATATTTATGTATTTTTGATATTTACAAGTATTTTTTTGTAATGTAATTTAACTTTATATTGTGATTTTTTTAATCAAGCATTTTTATTAGAGCCCTTGGCTTGAGAGACTGGGTGACAGCCCAGTATGCCATAACAAATAATGTAGTGTACTGAATTAACAAATTAAATTAAGCACAAGATCAAATAAGCAATTATTGAAACTCTCCTTTTCTCACAATCTCAGAGCTTTGGATACATTCAGAGAATCTGAGCATTAAAAGTTTCATGAGATGATGAAAGTTCTTGTATTTCTTGTCAACTGTATGACTTACTTATTACCAAAGTCTTATCTAATTAACAACTATTTTGGTTTTGTAGGCAAAATTGACAGTCGTTCAGTTGTGCCATGAAACACCAGGCTTGAAGGTCAGAGAATGAAAATAATATTGAACCATGACGACCTTGTTAAGAACCACATACAACAACTGATTTCTCCTTTCAGTGTTAATAAGCCAGTGAGTCAGTTCATGAGAAATAAGATGTTGATCAGTATCTACAGACCTTCTTTGAAAGAAAATTTCATAAATTGTTGGTGAGGAAGATGAACCGTTGTAAGTTGTATTTATGTCTGGAAAACTGCTGACTTTTAGTTTATATTCCCAGAACAGTTTGATATCATTTGTATAGTACTGGTACTGAATGTAATTGTCATTAAGAAAGTTTAGGTATTTTTTTTAAACTTAAATTGTAAATTCTAAACAAAGTAATATAAAGTGGATTGAATAAAATTAAAAATAATTTCATAAAGTATAATTTTTGAATATAAGTTTTAGTGTAAGAGTTTTGTCGATCTATACAAGACAGTCATGTCTTAGTTGCTGATGTCTGTAATTAAAGTTCATTGTATTTCTGTTCCCTACCTGGCCTTTTACACAACCATGTAGCCACCAGATACCCACCAGAGTGTACATACATGCATTCAGCAAATTTATCCTATTAAAGTGTGTCTCTTTATTTATTTAATGACATTTCTTGCATTCAGTTTAAGTCAATAAATGTATTATTTAATGATTTTTTGTTTTTAAAAACTTAGCCAGTTAATATAATTGGTATATCCTCCATTTGGCCCTCAGCCTCTGTTATTTTAAGCCCCCACACCCTTTTTTGGACGTCTCAGTCTTTTTTGAACCACTGTGAGTGGACTCTGCCTGAAAAGGTGCCTTTTCATGTTTGCAGTATTATATGAAAAACGTGGTGAAAATTGGCTCTTTATGTATGAAAAGGTTACTGAAAAGAATGGGGATAAAAACAGAGAGGAAAGTCTTAAGAAAGAGATGCAAATTTCTTATGGTTTGGCCTTGGTTAAAAACATTGCAAAAGAGCTAATATTTTTCAAACTGGTTTATTTTTTTGAAAAAGTGAACAGTTTGTTTTTAAAACTAGTCTAATTTTGGCAGAAGGGGCATAGGACCAATATTGGATGATACAAATAAGTGTGGAGGAGTTAAGGTGGTATGCAGATCTAGAGGGCTGTGGGTTCAAGTCTCTGTAAGTATAGTACAAAACAAATTAATTTTTTATTTTGTTTATTTAATAATAAAATTTTTGTTCGCAGGGAATTGGAGGGGGTCCTTGGGTACCCAGGGGGAAGGGTGGAGACCTGGTTGGTACTCGGGGAGCTGAGGGTTGAAGGTACTGCAACAGGGAGTGATCCATGAAGACCAGAAAATTAATATGTGCATGATCTTTGAGGTTGGAATTGCAAAAAAAAAACCACATCCCTACCTTTAAATGACACTCAAAAAATAAAACTGAGAGTCAGGATGGCCGAGTGGTTAGTGCTCGTGCCTCCCACCTCTGTGGACCTGGGGTCAAACCCAGGGCTTTGCGTGTGGGCTGAGATTTGTCGATGTCCTTCTGTCTCCGAGGGATTTTCTGTGAGTTCTCTGGTTTTCCTCCCTCCACAAAATCGACTTTCACACCAAAATCTGTGCTGTCGAGCAATTAAACATAAGCCACTGGCTTTGGAATGGGCAACCGCTCCCAGTGCAATGATGTTAAATAAAGTTTAGTTGCTTTTTTTAAAAAAAATCCCTTGTCAAACAGTGGAAAAACAAAACCAGTTTATAAAAAATTAAACTGGCTTGAAAAATTCAGTTGGTTTAAGAAATTGTTTAACCAAGAACAAAGTTAAGGGTAAAGTGTCGAGTATAAAAAAAAAACTCTTCAAATTGCGTCCAAATAACTGACCACCCCACACTGATATACATTGAGGTTAAGCAGCAGTTTCAATTTTCAATCAAGCAAACCACAAAAAACCCTATTAATATATGAATAATCAGTAAAAATTAAAGAATTTTAATAATGTGACCAAAAACTATGCATCAAAGTAATGTGAATTTTCAAAAGTTTCCTTTACATGTGTTTACTGGTCATTAAATGCAAATTTCCATATGATAAAACTATGTTCACATGCATTTACTTTTAAAGTGCCTATGAAATGAAAATGTCATCTAGATCTGTCAACTAAAAATTCCAAGATGCCTGGAACATGTTTTTTTGCAATTTGATTGCTTTTTGGCCCAGAGATGAAGCGCGTTGCTTGTTTTGCCAGTTTCAAAATTCTTGTTTTGAACAAAAATACCGGACATTTTCTGCTAGATCAGAGAGCTGTTAACAAAGCTTGTGACGTCATAAGTTAATGTTGTGCAGGGAAAATTTGCATCGCTTTCATTTGGGCATATGGCCAAAGCGAAGTGGAAGAGAGTGTGATGAACTGTGTGGTTGGTGCGCCCAATAATATCAGCAGCAGAAAACTCATATTATAAAAAATAGATGCGACCTCACAACTAATGATATCACATCTTGCCCAAACTTCAAACAACCAAAATCGTATGATCCCAATGAAAAATCAAAAATTTAAACCTTGAGAAAATGTCCCATATATACTCAAGTTTCTAACTTATAATAATAACTAACAATAGTGCAAATTAACATAAAAAATTAATTTCAAGAACTCACTTCATAATAGCATGCAGTGTTGATTTCCTATAAAAATGAAATATAAAACCCAACTTGAAAAGTTAATTTTTTAAAAAGGCCTTTTAAACAGTTTTATTGAATATACCTACTGTATGTGGCCAAGTGCACATGACTGAATAAGATTATTTATTTGTACTTGTTGAACTCTGGAGCAACAGCCAACTGAATATGTCAGTTTATGTGTTAGAAATTGAAATACATGCAAGAGTTTTCACTTGTCACTCAGATAATTCATGATCATTCGTCATATTTTGTCATGTAGAGATAATACTATGTGTGCATATCAGTTGAGCACAGTACCGGTAATGTAACACCTTAATGTCAGGGACGGTTTATTGTTTTTCGTCAAGGAAATAAACGACTTTTGAACATCAACATTTTCTCGTCAAAATAATTATCACAATTCACCTCCAGCTTGGTTACACCTAGATACACTTTTCTGAAAGACCTTCAAAATGTTTAGCTATTGAACTGAATTCCCAAGTAAAAGATGATGGAACGGAATATTGGCTAAATTAGCTGAACGTACATGCTTGATATCAACTCAGTCAGTAAGAGGTCCCAGGTACGATTCTGGGTAATGCCATTATTATTAACATTATTATTATTATTATTATTATTAGTTATCAGTTGGTCTGGCTTTCCCTCCTAACTTCAATCCATGATTACCCCATGCAACACACATCTGGCTACAGACAGAAGTGAAATATGAGACAGACAAGCAACTAAAAAATATTTCTTCACATTTATTTGACAGTCTAAGTCCAACACATACTTTTATTAACTAGAGTGTCATGAGAGTTCAAACAAAATGATGTAAGCATAACTATATATAACTTTGTTAACAACAGAGCTTAAAACTCTCGTAGGTGTGAGCTCACCACACTGTTTACATGCCTGTTGGCATTAACTTGACTTGGAGGTTGGAAAGAAAAATTGATTGGCATGTAATTATGCATTTGCACTTTCAAGTAGTACTTATCAAAACTGGCACTTTATTGGATGTTGCTTTAAACCCTTATCAAGTGAAACTACATGTATCTAATAATATGGTAGTTATATATTATTTGACTATGAATAAGGATAATTCTTTTATGGAGTAATTAGGGACTGTTAACTTTTTATGAGATAGGAGGGGCTGTTGGGAATAAGGGGGGAGGTAATAAAACAATTGAGGTCTAAAGGGGGGTCATCCAAAAAAGCATAATTGTCTGTTTTTGTTAAATAAGTGATATTTGTATGGGGGGTCACTTAGAAAAAATAAGGTTTAAGGGGGTCCTTCAAAAAAATTTGGGGGGTCATGCCCACTTTTTCAGACCCACCAGCCCCCTCTAACTCAAAAATGAATGGTCCCTTATATACACATACTGGCAGATGACTATATTAACTTTATCGAGGATCTCATTTGATGGTAGACATTAGGCAATATTAGTCTAATGCTATTTAATTTTAATCATTATTACTAAAATATTTAAATTTGGCATAAAAATAAAATTATATATATTGAAAAACTGAAATAATTAAGTTTGTATCATTTGCCATGTATCATAAAGCCATATTGTTTTTGCAAAGTGAATAAAAAAATTGATTTCATAAAATTGGTTGCCATTTATTATATCTTCATAGTGTATACGTATGAACACTACTGGTAGTTCTCAATATTTTTTATGATTAATTTGATTGAAATAAATTTCTCTGACATTGACAACCATTTTGAGTTAAGCATTTACAAAAAATATAAATGTATGTAAATTATTATTTGATTTATATATATTAAAATATCTCTGTACAAAAATATCTGGTAAGCAAAGAACTAAGATAAAGAATAAAAGTACAGCACCATATAATCATTGATTATCATTTACAAAATGGCTTGAACTTAAAATAGATGCAAAAATGTATCAATCATTATTCCAAAATATTCTAAAATGTTGCTTAGACTGAAAGATGTTTCATTTAACCTTTTACAAAGAAAATTGAGGTTGATACTCATATATAAAAGTAGCTTTAAACTTAAGTTGCTTTCATTCAGTTTTTGTGGCACTTTGTTCCAACTTTCATCCTCCAGGGGCACTCAACTAAAGTTTGGATAGGGTGTTAACATCTGGACACTCAAACCCTTACCTGGTTTATTAGAGAAAATCTTGAAGTTTCATATTCTCTTCATTATCTTGAGCTCAAATTTCACACATTTACTCACTCAAATGTGTAACTTCTAGACCCCATTTATGATAAACTTTCGAAAAATAACACAGAAATTGTATATCAGAAGATTGAAAAAGTACAACCTAAGGCTGGCCGCACATCCCAACATAGCATATAGTGTACATGGGAGTAATCTAGTGGTATTTCCTTTCAGTAGAGTAACTCTAGATCTACCGGTGACTAGTAGTAGTTGTGACATAAAAGGCTCCAGCTATTCTTGTATAAATCCTTTCTTAGTAATGACATTAGGAATGGATCAATATTTTTCTGGAGGGAAGGGCATGGGCGGGTGAGAAATCTGTTTAGAAAAACCATTTTTGTTATATCTTTCACTGTGAAAACAGATTTTTTTAAAACATGTTCTTGGAAATATTTTATTTTTACTATTGCCAAAAAATTTATTTACCTTAATTTTTCAAGAAAACAATTTTTCCTCCAAATTTCTACCCTCCCTCCAGAAAAATGTTGGCCCATCCCTTATTGTAATACTTTTAGTTAGTATAACGTGATCAGTATAATTTATTGTAATAAGTTGACAACTTGAGAGTTAAAGTGCAAATTGACCCTTTTGCACCAAACTTTTTCTTGACACATTATTGTATTACAATAACCCATAAAAATAATCTGTTTGCAAAATTGTGCAGAAGTCAGGGATAGCTTCACAATATTTGGTGGGTATATGCCTCCAAACCCTTATCCTCTACCAGACATTCCTGACCAGAATTTGGCTACGTTTTGATTCCCTGGACATCCTAAATCCCTACCTTATCTAAGACTTGAAAATCATGTAAAATCCTTACCTGGTATGTTCCTGACTAAAATATGCAATTTATAAACTAAAGACTAAATGAATATATAAAGCTTGCTGCAGACCTTAGCAACAATATGCAACTTTTGATGCATGCAATCAAAGTTGCATGAAACCATGTAAATTCGGTTTTTTGTGGCCAAGAGCCGCACACCTGTGCGACAACCAGCAATTTCAATCAAGTCAAAATTGCGGCTGTAAACTTACTTTGCGCCATCTCTGTCACATGCTTCAAAACTGGTCTCTCATTGGTAGTATGGATAGTTGCAGTCGTGTGTTGTTGCACATTCACTACACAACTTCACAAGAGGAGTCAATTACCTTTCGACGAACTGCAAACATTGTGTGAAAAATATCATGTTTGATCCATGCAACTGTTGCTGCATCCATTGGAAATTGCGTCACAGTCCTCTGCACATGGTGCAATCAAAGGTGCAATTTGATTGCAATTTTACTTGCATGCATCAAAAATTGCATGCTATCGCAAAGGTCTGCAGCGCCATTAGAATAATATCCAGAACAGTGACATTTACAGGGATTATGGCATAATGCGCTGGTGCGGACCCGCATAATCGGCCATTCTCCGCATAATCCCGCATAATTTGTCAAATAAATCAATATATGTGACTGTCAATGCGAAAACCTGTATAAACGCACCTTGAACGCGATCGCGTGTGAACTAGTTTGAACGAGTTCAACCAAAAACGCAGGTGAACGAAGTAAGCTGTGAACGCACACGCAGCTGAACGAAGCTGAACTCGTTTTTGAAGAAAATGTGAATATGAACGCGTTTTTAGGCCAAAGCAACAACTTGAGCGCGTTTATCTTTCATTGCTTTCGAACAGTTTGATTCAGTAATCAATCAAAGCAAGCGTGACGCGATGCACACGAAAACAGCCCTTTGCGGTTTGCCTCTTTGTCACTTGTCACGTTTCCCAATTTCCAAAGATTTCGGTGAATTTGGTTTAAAATCAAGCTAGAGCGATTTGAATGCTCGTCGTGTTTGCAAGTTGTGACTTTACCAAGCCAAAGGAAGTCGTAACTGTTGTTGATCATGAAACTTGCATCGATCGAGTCACTCCCGGGAGTCGCTAGAACACGGAACTTGCATTAATTTTGTTGCGTATACCTCTCCTCGCCGAGTTTGCAAATTTATTTTACACTCAAAGTTGAGTTTTAGGTTTGCAAGTTTAACTGTTGCTGGCCATTTCTGTGAGCCGGAGCATCAATTGCTTGTTTGTAACTTTTACATGTATTGATGTAAAATGAAGTCGCGCGCTGTGCATTTTTGGATTGTTTAATACATGTTATAATTGCTAGTTTCAGTCGATGGTCGATGGTCTGCAACTCGCCTCGCTTCGTCGAATTTCAAAATAAAACTTTGCTAGTTTATTGATTCATTCGGTTCTTCCGTGTTTATGTTTAAAAACTATAATATTTCACTTTGATTACTGCGTTAATGACTATCGGACTGACATGATTTTGTTCAATCGCCTCGTGACTTGTCAGTTGCGGTTAAAGTTCAGTGACCGAATTGAGCTTTCGACCTTTTATGGCTGCATGCTCTGGATGCAGGATTTTCATTTGAGTTTATTCATTTTAATTTTCGGATCAGAACTGTACACGCACATTGACCAAACTGAAGCGTCATGCATGGGAAGTGATTTTCGAAGATCCCCCGGATGCCAACTAAAATCAATACGTTTTGGAGTTTTTAAAAGATTTTCGCGTCCCGATTCCTATATAAGTCATTATAAGTGTTGTATAACTAGAGCATCGAAGCAACCGTGCACAATAATTTTTTGTTTTTTTCTAAACATTCGTGAGAATCACAGTCAAAGCTGTTATTTAGCGGACGCGACTGCCCATGGCTCGGCCCAGGTCCCAAGTGTTTAGCGGCCGTTTTCCAAGATGGCAGACTTTTACGGGAAGCGCTTTTTTGCCATAACGCTGTTATTGGTAAGAATTAGCAATCAATAATGCATAATATTATATTTATTTATAAAAAGAACCAAAATAGCTGAGTTATCTAAGTAAAATTAGTGATATTTTTGGTTTTAAGCGATGACGTCATCCCGCATAATTCGCGTTGTTTCCCGCACAATCGTCCGTAAAAATTCCGCATAATTTTGATTTTTCCCCGCATAATGCCATAATCCCTGCATATACCGTCCCGTAATTCATGAACTAGTAACCTCCCTAGGTTTAAGAATTCACAGTAAACCTTTGTGCCTGACCAAATTTCAATTTGGCTGGATGATGTGCTGAAAGAATTACCTACAACAAAAATAATAAATTTTCTGAACAATAATTGTATTGGTAAGACTACCAACATAGCTTATTCTCCAAACAATGTCCATCTGTTGTCACCAAAACTCTTACTAATTTTTGCATTCTGTAATAACCTTTAGTCAAGCTATTGAATACTTCACGTCTTGTAGCTTCTCAAAACTTTATAACATGCCTCCTGAAAGAGCACTTGCAATTCTTGAAGAGTTCCTCATTTCAAGATACTTGTCTTCCTCTGCTAATGAGTTAAGTAGTGTGTCCATATGGTTAATAACCATGTTATAATTGCTTATACCAACGCCAAACTCTTGCTCACCATGGTCTGTCTCGGTTGACAGTGCCCCCATCCTGTCTACCATCAGATCCTCATAACTTGCGCCATTGGAAACATGCACAGTACTGCTTGCATACTGTTGCTCCACCAGGCCCGGTGCATAAACGGCATTATAGCCAGGTTGCTGTTGATGTGGGTATCTTGAGGGATTATTACTCAGTACCCCTTGTTGTTGTTGTTGTACTGTGTGCAGTTTTTCCTGTAGAAGACGGTGCTTGGTGCGAAGGTCTCCTTGCTGTGACTGTTGCACAGCAGTGTTGGGAATGTGCTGTGAGTACCCTTGGTTGACCCTAGGTTTTGGTTGGCTCGGAGGGTTGGGTCGATGATGTATCACTTGAGTTGCCATTCCTTGATGTTGCTGATGCTGATCAAACTGATTCCCTTCCGGGTAGGGGTAGTGACAAAGTCGCTGGGTTTGCTGAGGTGCATCAGAAACACCACCTGTTTGGTTCTGGTTTGTCTGCAGTGGGACAAGGTAGACATCCAAATCACGTGGATCAATACCAGGCCTAGGGTCAGTTATCAGTTCAGTTTCTGCTATTTCTTCTGTTTCTTTGAAGTTCTGCAAAGGCTTTTGATGTTGAAAAAAAACTTGCTCTTGTCTTGGTGACGTTCCCATTACATGTCCAGGCGGTTCGCTGCGACGTCGCAACTCTCTCCCTTGACCATTCATATACATTCCTGAGCTATCTGCTTCACATATGACTGTGTCACTCAACCGTCGATTGACTGGGTTACCACGAAACCTCCCATTAGCTGGAGAAAACCGCCCATTTAATGGAGGCAGCTTTAAGAAAGCCAAATTGGAATGGCTCCCATATCCACTGCTGTTTCGACTCAGCCTGTTGCCTGGTGCGCTAAGGGTGCTTGCCTCGCTACTTCGACGTACTACTAGGTTAGAGTCAATCATTTCTGTCAGCTGCAGTGATGTCCCCCTGTCCAAATCATATGACTGTCGCTTGTTGTAAGCTGTTGTATTCACTGGATAAGGGTGGATGTCAACACTGCAACTCTTCTGTAGATTGGAACCAGGAAAGGGACTAGCCTGACTTGAACGCCGACTGTCATTGTATGAGGACCAACCACTCTCACTTGAACGCCGACTAACATCACCAGCAACCTCGAACAAATTACTTGTATCGCTTGGTCTTAAAGTGACATCACTCATTCTACGACTTACATCTCGCACCCAGGTTTCGACATCCTTACCCTTTGTTTCAATCTTTGGTAGCATGTGGCTCTGGGACTGTGCACCTGTCATAACACGTTGGACAGTTGTTACAGCCCCATCACAGGGCTCCCCTTCCAAAATTCCTGGCAGGTGGTTTGGGGTTAGAGGACTTCTTGGAGATCTTCCAGGGTTATGAGTTGGATGAGTGAGAGACAGCACCACACTGCTCCCCCCCGTGGTGTCTGCTGGTCCTTGAGACAGATCACAGGTTGACGACACAGTATCTGAGTCACAGCTATTTCCAACAACATGACCTGAATAAGAATTGCCTTTTGTTTCTCCAGACCTGGTTTCTTTGATGACTGACTTAACTTGGGTGGCCTGTGGAGCAGTACTTGCATTCTGATGTCTGTTGTGCGTTTGCACAGGCTTCCCAGGTGGTACATTTTTCTTTCCTTGATCTTGAGATGGTTTTTCTTTGTTGTTATCCGTTTTAAGCTAAAATGGAACATTTTCTATTTTAGTATTCACAATATATCCCCATTCAAAAATTGTTTTGATGTTCTTTTGCCTGTATTTAAATTAGCCCAAAAGAAGATATTGACCCGAATAAGGCTAGTTGGGCTAACTTAAATAGAGACAAAAGAATATTATTATATATTATAGCCGCCATTTTTAAATAGGGTCTATGAGACCCAATTAATACTTAAAAACTCTTGGCAACACTTTGTTTTTAGGTTTCTGTTTACAATAATTTAACATAGTTTTCCTGTATCTGTGTCCACTATACTACAAACGAGCCCTCTGTGAGCGAAGAGCGAAACTGTCTTGTAAACGGGAGCTTCAATGCCTAACTTTTAAGATAAAATTCTATATTGGTGAGAGCCAAGGTTAACTAACTGTTATAGCACAGAACTCCGAGTATGATACTAACAAGAGAAGAGTGATACTGGACATTAGGGTCATATTATCCAACTCAAATGCTCCATGTAAAAGCCTTTTAAAAAGGTATGTGATTTTGTGAGTGGTTTATGTGAAGTGGTATCTTCCCCTCATCCACAATTCCATTTGGAAGTAAAATACCGTAATTACTTTCAAGAAAAAAATGTTGCCACCTAACTTATGCCTCCACTTCAAAACTTTTGGTCAGGATAAGTCTGGTAAAATGATTGTCAATTTCGAATTCCATACCGTGCACTAATGCTGCAAAACACCTACTGACTGAGATAGGTTGAATTCATGGAAAATGAAAAATGGGTTAGTTAAAGACGAAACAGAAAATCGTCAAATTTCACTTACGGAAAGCTACAATCTCAGACAAAATCCTTGGACAGGGACTTCCTTTTCCCCCATCCCCCCTACCCAATGTTGTTTTGCAAGTTCGAAAAATAAACTGAAAGAAAAGTCGTCATCCTTGCAGCAACACTGAGACAGGGGGCGCGGGGGAGGAGTTTCTGCTAAGGGTGTCCAGAGACTTTTGGCTGAGATTGTAGATAGTACTATTTATGATTTTCTTAGGACTTACTGTTTTCTCTTGAAAATATTTAAGTACTATGCTGGAACAGTTTTTGATATATTGCAAAGAAACTGAAGGTCAAATTAAGTAGTGGAAAACTGCTAATGTCATGGAGAAGTTACGCAATGGTATGATCATTCACAATGCTGTTTACTTGCCTGCTGTAATTTGCGACAAACATAAGTCATCTATTCCGTTTTCATTTCAAAACTGTACAAAATGATCATTCACATTGCTGTTTACTTGCTTGCTGTAGTTTGCGACAAAC
>JAOBYE010630741.1:0-12060 GCA_025403585.1 Parazoanthus swiftii
TCAACTCCTCCCTTACAAGAATTGTGCTGTATATCAGGACTCCATTTAAACTAGCAATGCTAAACTGGATGGTCCTGCCACGTTTATGGAACAAACACATACTATGGCCTTTTTTTTCAGTCATTTCGATTTGCAGTAGCACCAACTGTTACAGATACACCTATTCTGGCTTCTTCAATGTTTTACTATACCTGAAAATAAGGACCTTTTTTGGTCTGTGTGTGTGTGTGTGTGTGTGTGTGGGGGGGGAGGGGTTTGCATGTGTGCACACCCCATGTACCCCTTGCCTATGGGCCTGCGTCAGATTACGGTTCTGATTTCCAAGATGGTGGTATTTGATAAAGGTTACCAATTTCATATCAGAATATTTTAAGGATGATACAGTTACATATTAGTTACTTGTTTGAACTTTGCCCTGATCTTATCAAGATCTTCAAGTAGTTTCTCATACAATGGCTCTGTCAGGGGATAATGATTAAGCATGGAGAGTAGAGATTCCAGTGACTTGATCACCCTGCAGGTAACAAAGGGAAACAAACATTTACTTAATTAGAAGGCTATACTTTGCACTGAGGAGTTCAGGTCTGCATGAAATGAAACAGAGTTATTTATACATGTAAGTGTCTAGAATAAAACATCCTCAGATTTAAGCTTCTGTAACAGAAAATTCAGGTATCTGATAATGGATAGCTACTAATTAAAATAAATCATGTTTACAAAATGATAAACCAATTGTTGATGAATATTCCCAAATAACTCTGTGTTTTCTTAAATATATTAAATTCAGTCATCAAGTTTGTATTAAATATACAAGAATGACTTACTTTTTCCTTGTTTCAATTTATTTTCTCTTTGGGGGATTGGGTGGGGTAGAAGTGAGAGGGGGGTGGGATTGAGGGGACTTTGCACATTCAACAATTTATTGTATAACTCTTTTAACACCAGCCAGATTATCACTTTGTAAATTCTCATTACTTTATCCAGACTACAAATTAAGTTATTTGGCAATAAAAATAAATAATTGATCACACAGGAATACATGTATGTTTGATATGAAAAACAAAATTCTCCCAACCTGTTTATAAAGAGATTATAGACAGTTTAGGAGAATTCAGCAATACATCATATGACTTGTTTGGGGCTGAGAGGGTTAAATAAATACTCTGATATTTGTAGTATCTTGTACCTTGGCTTTGTAGAGGTAGTTTTTTTCACTAACACCAACCATGTTGCAACAAACCCACAATAGTAACCAATCTGTAGTTAAAATAACAAGGGAGCATGATAGATATATATATACATTGTACCCTCTCTGGGTAGGGATGAAATAGGGGTGAAGAGGGGCTACCTGCCCTCCCTTATCGCTTCAAGTTGTAAAAACTCTAGATATATTTAATCCTTTCTCTCTTGCCAAGTTTATCGGCATCTAATGCAACAAGGTGGAGGAAGAAGGCTTGACATAGGTGGGGCCTTTGAGACAACAACTTCTGTTTAAATTCAACACTCTGTGGTCTGTCCATCTAAACTGTAGAGCTGAACATTATATTCACATCTTCTGTTTCTGTGTCAAGTTATTATGGGTGACCTTACAGAAGGTCTTCGCAGAGTCCATTACCAGGGGCAGATCCAGAAATTTTCGAAATGGAGCGCCGAAACTCACAATTGAAGGGCCGGGATGCCATAAAGGTTTCTTTAGGTTTAATTTTAGTGCTTTACCTCTAAAATGCTTCCGAAATTGCCAACGAAAGGGAGTCTCGTGCCTTGTCAATCCATCCCCTAAATCCGGCTTTGACTAATATATCTTTTTTTATAAAATAGTTTAAAGAGTTTGCTGATTGTTATCAAGCTAGTGCGAAAACTCTTCTGTAATGACTATTGTTGGTTTAGTATCTTGGTATTTTATAAAACTTTGTAAGTAACTAAGCCAACTGTAACACCGAAAAAGTTGAAATGTCTATAAGATTAACAATGGAGATTGTAGATTGGTATGAAGTTTGAGCCCAAGTACCTCAGAACTAATTTCAGTCCCTTTCTGCACGCCTAGGCTCCAACCTTCGCGAAGTCCTTTGCGTTTCCCTTCATCAAATCCTTCCTTGTGTCCATCTTGAAAGGATCTAGCAGAATCAAATAACCACATAAGCCTAATGTGCTTTGAAACATAAAAACTAACAGATTAATGCTCACCTTTCTTCAAGAAAAAGCAAGGACTCGAACGGATCATCTTCGTCCGCCATTTTGGATTGGTACTCGGGCAACCTGGGTTCTAGTGCGTGTTTCTGCAGACCTACAACACCGCAGACTCAAATTTGGTTTCCTTTTTCAAAATGGCGGCTAACACGTCGCCTTCTGTTCCTCAATTATTCACTGAACTAGAAAGGCTTGGCAGAGATGGAAACTACAGCAAGGCACAGAAAATATGTAACAAAAGTATGTTGTAAATTAAATGGTTATTACACTGCCAATTAACCGAGTTGATAACTAATATTTTTACCCAGTTTTAGCTGAGAGTCCCGGCGACAAAGATGCCTTCCATTGTAAGGTCGTTTCTCTGATTCACCAGTCTTGCTTCCGGGAAGCTGTGGATGTTATCAATTCTGGATCAAGAAAGGGGTAAGACTGTGATCAACCTTAAGAAAACTATACAGCTGAGACACAGATTCTAAAAATTTTCATACGAAGCATAAGGCAAGTGTACCAGTACTCGTGAATAAAGAGTAATTCAGTAAAGGATATCTTTAATACATGTAGTAGTGGTGACTAATCAACTATCAAGAGGATACCCTCCCTGCACATACATCTTTGGTGTTCTGAGAAATTACAAAAATAGTGGAAGACGATTTGTGCATAAATTAGTATTGCACAGACGGAGTCTGATGTTAAACAGAGCTTGAGTAGCTTTAATTTGAGATGTTCTAGTTAAATTTACTAAAAAGAGCAAGCAATATGACAATTTTTATTATAATGTAGGTATTTAATAGTTAAAGACCTTGTTACTTGTTTCATAACTAATTTGTTATACGCTTTTTTTATAATAATTTTTCATAAACTCATATCATAACAAATATTTCCAAATTCATATTATTTTTTCTGTTGTAATCTAGTTTATGTATGCATATTGCCCCTCTGGACAACAGCCTTGTCACCAAATGGGCCAACCTGTTTTATATATAAAGGTCACCATACCAACAGTTAAGCCTTCCAGCCCAGGCCAGTTTATCAGTATGTAAATTCCTCTTACATTATCCACACAAAACTAGTTGTTTGGTAATGAGAATAAAGCAATTGATCATACACAGTAATTTATGTCTATGCCGAAAAACAAAATTCTCCCAGCTTCTTTACAAGGGAACTATAGAGACAGTTTAGGAGAATTCAGCAATACATCATGTAGTGTGTTTGGGGCCAGAGGGTTAAGCCATTTTAAACCTTTGTCATAGAATCCTGGAGTTACCATTTGAGAAGGCATATTGCCTATACCGGCTGAACAAGACAAAGGAGTCACTGGATATTCTTCAGTCAATTCCTGAGCCTGGAGCGAGAGAGAAGGAGCTTATGGTGCAGCTGGTATGTAAGACAGGGAAACACAGACTTGTCAAATCACACATACCATTCCGCACAAACCTTAACCTTGACCCCCACCCTTTGTTAAGGATAACTCTAATTGTTAAATGAATGATAAGTGAGGGTTATTATTAATATAAAAAATAAAATTGTACATCAACAATAGGCTATTAATAATATTTCGTGGCAACAATTGTTTTCTGGTATTAAGGCATTTCCATGCTTTAAAAGCTATTGACAGAACTGAAATTTTGTTTCCATTTATATCTTAAGATTAATATTGAAAGCAAGAGTACAAACATTTGCATCAGATTATTTTCAGACTACATTCAATCTCGTGACTTTAAATTACAGGTTTCATCTGCAGCAAGTGAAATTAGTTTTCAAAGTTTTGTTTTTCTTGTCATTCTGCCATTTGCCCGCCATCTTGTAACCCTAAAACTTTTATTATTGTACGTGCTATTTGAAGTAAGAGGTACAAAGAGTGAAGTAGAGTGTACTTGTCTGTATGCAAAAAGGAGAAATGTACTTGAGATAATGAAAGCTTCTGTGTGTGTCTATATCCTTTTTACACTATAGCTTTACAGACTGGAGGAATACGACAAGTGTCTTGATCTATACAAAGATCTCATCAAGAATTCAACGGTTAGTTCCCAATGATATACTGTCAGTAGTTTCATATATTTTCCAATTATTGTTTGTTAGTGGGTTAAGAATCCTAATAATATTATGTACTGCTTTTGTTTGTCTGAGTGGGAGGGCCAGATTGCTGGTTGTCATGGCATCCAAATGGATGTTACGGTCTGGGGCGGACCCAGGATTAAGTGAGAAGGGGTTAGGACAAATATCCGCTGGGCAAAGGTGGACCTTCCTGGGGGGTCCGGGGACAAGGGAGACATTTAGACAAGAAACTGCAATTAAATATAAATAATAATACTGAAAAAAAACCAGAACTTTTTATTGGTTCTGCTTCAAATTTGCTTAACACTTGTACATGTGCCAGTCAGTTTGAAACTCCATTTGTAATAAGGAGAGCTATTACATAATTAGGTTCTAAACTTTTGATAAATCTTTTGACTACAGGACTGGACAGGTATAGTTACAGATGTATACAAAATTTTAACATGTTATTAACCCTTTCAGCCCCAGGCTGTTTATCAACATGTAACTTCTCCTTACAAAACTTTAACAAAATTAAATAACAGGTAATGAGAAATAAGGAACTGATCATGTAGAATAAACTGCTGAAGTTGAAAAGCCAAATTCTCCCAAGCTCTCACAATTCTCACACCATTTGTCATGTTTGGGGCTTAAAGGGTTAAAAGATCCATGAGTTTAACTTAAAATTGTATGCTCTTTATTTAAAGCTGATTGGAAGCAAATAACTGGTACATGTGGAAACAAACGAATAGTAATTGTTGTAATTGTTATAATTTTTTTTAAAAATGCCAGGATGATTATGGTGATGAACGAGAGACCAACTTGTCAGCTGTGATTGCAGCAGCAAGTCAGTGGGGAGACATTAACATGGTGAGTTCACCTTTTACTTTCTTGTACATCAGATGGCTTACCCTATGTAGCAATGTTAGATACTAACAGTTAGCCTTACACAGATGCAGCTGGCTGTACCTTCGTACATACTGTCAGTATAGACTGACACAGTTTAGTTTTCCATGCACACTCTGCAACTCGGTTGTAGCACCACATTGAGTACAAATGGTTTGCCTTGCAAACATGGTTTACTTCACATATACATGTACGTGTAGTTACCAATGTATAATACATGTATACATGTGTATATTAGATACAGCTTACCACAAAAAAAGACATTTCTGTAAACATACAAGTACATATTGACTCATTTTAAGTTACATAATTATATTTTGCAGAACTTTTGAGTTAGTGTTTTACTCTAAACTCTACCAATATGTGAACAAAGTTTGTCCTTTATCAATGTTTGCAATACACCTGTATCTATAATATGTACACAAGATACAGGACTGACCAGTATAATTATTATGAATGGTCTTAGAAAAACCTTGAACTTTAATTTAATTTGCTGAACTTTGAGTGCATAAGGTGACTTGCTGTACTTGGTGGCTCATAGATTAGTTCTGTCGGTTTTTGTTTGACCAACACTGATTAGCTTAATATAATTCTGCTCTTCGCTGATTGTGATTAAAACCACATGAGGCACTCTATCCACATACAGCGCTCTCCCCAGGCACCCTGTATAAATACTACAAACTACAAAATTCATCCAAAGATTTATCCCTTCTGTATAGGTGTACATGTACTCTACTTGATATTTGTTGTTGACAAGAGGGTAGTTTTTTGTGTAAGCAAATTTCAGAATTCACCTTTATTTCTTCTGTACAAGGACCTTGAAAAGTTCTACAGTCTTCGAATTTCTTGGAAAAAACCTTGCATTTTGTACCAGACCGAAGGGGAAGAATTACTGACAGTAGCATTTAAAATTAGAACTTAACTTAGCACATCAAATAAATTATATATAAGATGAAGCTAAATAATGCAAAATGCTTATTAAATTGTTCAAGCACTTTCCTTTGATTATTCTTTAGGATACAAGTGGCCTGCGAGAGGACACATATGAACTGTGTTACAACTCTGCCTGTCTGTTGCTGGCACAAAATGAGGTCAAACAGGCAGAACAAAAGCTGACACTTGCACAAGGTAAACATTTCAAGCAAGCACTCTTATTGTAAGAATGTTTACTTAATACTTGTATAATAATAGTTTGCCTTTCTAATGCAGAGTATATAATTATTTTGAAATACCTTTTATCAAGGATCTTTCAAAAAGCTCAAAATGGTCAGAAAACCCTGTGTTAGAGGTTTAAGGATTAAAAGTACCTCTGTATATGTATTTCCAAGGCACTTTGTTAAGTGAATGTGTTTCGCTTTGTGTGTAGGGGCAGAGGGGGGGGGGTGTTCAGGCTGGAAAATACTGCAGTTAACTGTTAATTACCTAGTTTGACAAAGTTGATTGGTGGTAAATGGTTAAATGGAAATAGTTAATCAATTCTTCTTTCTTTCTTTTTTGCTCATAGAGCTTTGCAAGAAAAGTCTTGAGGATGACCCGGTTAGTAACTTATGACTTCTTGTTTCCATCCTTTTCTCGTTTCACTGTCAGGAAACACCAAGTTGAAAGCACATAAAGACTTATACAATTACACATGCACACAGTCACCCTTTCATTGGCAATTCTGGAGACATTGATTGATAAAGCTCAGTAATCATTTGAACAGAAACATTGTAAGTTCTTTGTTAGAAGTTTAGAAGTTTGAAAGCGAGTCAAGGCAAAAGTGTTCAGCAAGAAAGAGCTTCAAGAGGGTGTCTAGTGACTATTAATTATGGAGTAACTATGGAAATTTGATTATTTGATAACTTAATTATGAGTAACCATCTCTTACCTCTACATGTATTGTGCTGTACATGTACAGTATGAATCTCAGAACAATAGTTTTACCATTGGAAGTTTAGTATACCTGAAGAGTTTGTATTTTTTTGGTCAAAGTAGTTGACAGCTGTGTATAACAGGTGTTTGCAATAGTGCAAAGGTGTTCATACAGTATGTACATTGTTTTAAGGAGAGTCTGATGATTGCCGCCAAGCATGAAACTGCAGTTTTCCAGCTTTAAAAATTTATCTTTTGGCATCAATCTTAACCATCTTGTTTTAGCTTTTAAACATGTATACATGTATACAGTTGTACATGTATTGTGGAGCTGTCCACATTACAGTATAATATATAGGTGTCATTGCTTTATATAAATAAAATTTATTTATACATGTAGTGCCGATAACATTAATGTGATTGAGTTAATATGTTAGTAACTTGTTCCTTGGGGCTGACAGCAGAAGTGCCCATTGTCTATACATGTGTTTTAGAGTTGTCCATGAAGTGTCCATATTGAAAGGTTTAATTGTACATGTACTGGTATGTACAGCAGCTGTATGTAAACTATACTTCATCCACTGGTATAAAGGTAACCAACAGCTTGTTACCACATGAATTGTTTAGTACACTACTGGCCCATAATTTATGTCTTCCAATTTCATTATTGTGAAGGACATCACAGAAGAAGAGATTGAATCAGAGCTTGGGGTTGCAAGGTATGGTGTTTGCAATTGAATACTTTGTATGTGTATTAGTAGCATACCGAAATGCATGCATCACCTTCATAGTCACATTATTTAATGCATCCAAACCAAAGCAACCTCCTATTTACCCTTTCATTCCCAAAGTGCAAAATGAGACATTGCTAAATTCTCATTTTTTCTCCATACATGGGAGAATTTTGTTTCTCATATTAGATGATTTGGAAATGTAATACTATTTTTCTTCTAAGAATAAATCGAATTTTATGAACACTGACACTGTAAGGGAAGATAGATGTTATTGAACTGGATGGGAGTGAAAGTTTATGGTTAGTATTCTTTATATTTACTTCATAACTCAAGATTGTCTTGTCTTTGTTTGGCCTAGAGGTTATTTGATGTGCTGTTTGTTCTCAAGGTGTCATAGTAAGATCAGTCATTCTCAAAGTCATATTTTCTAGCTCCAGTAGTTAAACACATTATTTTATTTTCAGATTATCCACATTCCATACATTGTAAAGCAATAGATTTCTTACAACATGAACTTGTTATAGTTGTTATAGAAGCTATGAAACAAAAACTAATAATTATGCTCAGGTAGATTATGATTTCAAATTTTATGGGAAACACGATTTAAGCTCCATGCCCATGGAAACCCTAACCCTAACAATTTTTTAATCATTTTTAGTCCTTAGCAATTCAATTGTATACTGATATTACGGTTTTCAAAAAACTATCTACTATTATCTAACTAAACCTAAGGGTAACTACCGTACATGTTCTATTAATAGGAAATTTAATTAGTGTTTTAATTAAGGTGCTTAAAGTTCAGGCAGCTTAAATTAATGCAAATTGAAGAGAAAATAACTTCAGATCAGATCAATTCTCAAAAAACTTTTAATATAAATTTAAGTGCATTCAATATTTAGTAAGCTGAATCATTGGAGCTGTCATCATTCTTTAAAACTTACTGTCATCATTCTTTAGCACTTTTCACAATCTTGAACACGGTATAATTTACAGCATAGTTTGCTCCTTGAATGTTGTGATACGGCTTGTTGCAGAACACAGCTGGGCTACACGTTCCATGTGCAAGGCAGAAATGATGAAGCAATGAAGCTTTACAACCAAGTACTCAAGTCAAAGTATGATATTTTTTTTTCATTTACGATAAAGTTTAAGGTAGCGCAGCTAGTCGTCCAACTAGCAGCATGCTAAGTGCTGAATTATGAAGTATATGGTCCACGTTTGGCCCTAAGAGCATCGCCCTTAGATGAACTGGGTCTTGAAAACTACTTTGCTGTAGATCTGTTCAGAGTCTGTGAAAGTCTACATTGCCCAGGGTGATTGGGAAAACTTCTGATTGTTACTCCCCATCCAGGATGGCCGAGTGGTTAGCACTTGCGCCTCTCTTGTGGACTCGAAATCGATTCCCGTGCTTCACATGTGGGCTAAGATTAGTCGATCTCTTTCTGACTCCGAGGGTTTTTACCGGATTCCCCCCGTTTTTCTTCTTCCACAAAATTGGCGACTTTCACGCCAAAATCTTTGCCGTCGAGCGATTAAACATAAACCATTGTCTTGGGAGAATGGGCAACCACTCATAACGCAAAGACGTTAAATAAGTAACTGTTGAAGATCCTTCCCTACATTTGACTAAGAACTAACCTGTATCCTGTGTACCTCATCTGTGCAGACCAAGTGACATTGCCGTGGCCGCCGTGGCATCAAATAATATCATCACCCTCAACAAGGTATATGTTCTTGGTAGTGTTGTTACAATTGAGAGCACTTAATAACAAGTTCGAATGGACTTGTGAGATGATCCAAAGCGTTTTGAAAAGTACAAGTAGAGTTTGGCTGAAAATGTTTCTTTCATATATATATATACAGTAGTTATTTCAAAAAGATTGCACATGTTTGATAACAGTGTGATGCTGCTACATGTATCTGTAGGATCGTGACGTGTTTGATAACAGTGTGATGCTGCTACATGTATCTGTAGGATCGTGACGTGTTTGATAACAGTGTGATGCTGCTACATGTATCTGTAGGATCGTGACGTGTTTGATTCAAAGAAGAAAGTGAAAGCTGCCTCAGCAGACGGACTGGAACACAAGCTTACCAGAGCGCAGCAACAGACACTCATGTTCAACCGATGTCTGCTTCTCCTCTACTCAAACCAGGTATGAGATGAAGACTCTGTAATTAAATGAGAGATGGACAGACAGACGAACAGTTAGACGGATATCTAGACTACAGACACTTTGAAAGAGCAAGTTAAAATCAACAAAAGTAACAGTTTTTTGAATGCTATCTTGATTGTTGTTCTCCATCTCGACCCATTGCCGCAGCAATTAAACATGTCATCCATCTAGCTTTGTTTAGCTACTAGGCTATTCTAGGTGGGAATTACCTTTGTCAGTCGAGTAATTTTGTAAGTATTATACGGCAATCAAGGTAATAAAGAAACTGTTGTTGTTGTTGTTGTTGTTGTTGTTGTTGTTGTTAGTGTCTAGATAATGATTTAACAATGTGCTACTTCAGCAAGACTTGTGGTTCCTGCTGTATCCTATTGGTTTAACTATGCTTCTGTTTCAGCTGGAGGCGTGCAGTGCGATGATCACCAAACTGGAGACAAGTTACCCTGATAGTGACTTCCCCTGTCTGATGAGAGCTTCTCTCTTACAACGAGAGAAACGCTCAGACAAAGCTGTCAGCCTTCTGCAGGTTGGTATAGATTGTGCTCAGGGGGTGGGATTAGTATAGATTATGCTCCAGGGGGTGGGGTTGGTATAGTTTATGCTCCAGGGGGTGGGGGTTGGTATATATTATGAGCCTGCAACCTCGTACCCAGGCTCTTCCTTATCCAGAATGAAAGTCCCTGGCTGGGTCTGGTGACGTGGCACCCAGATTCTGGGTGGTAACAAATAAAATAAACATGGAAGATGCGCTTAAGATTGAATTTTTTCTTGTCTAGACTAGCCTAAAGCGGAAAGATTTTACTTTCATCAAAACAAACGCACATGTACGCTTTCTTAATTTTTTGTTACCATCCAGAATGTGGGTGCCACGTGACCAAACCCGACAACGACAATCTCGGGGAAGGAAAGAGCCTGGAAACAAGGTTGAAGAGCCCGTCAGTGGTTTTCTTCAGTGGGTGGGGTTTGGTGGCCCGGCTTTATGTACCCGTTTGTGGTCTGCACCAGGGGGGGGAGGTGCTTGATGATCATTATGTATCCGTCAGTGGTCTGCTCCAGGGGGTGGCGGTTTGTGGCCATTATGCTGGGTTTTAACACCCCTCTCTCTCAAATTCCTTGACCTTTTCATCATTTTACATTAGGTTACTTCAGAAAATGTGTTACCTGAGAAATCTGGAAATAGCCTGATAATTGATGATTCCGTGAACTTAGCATTCACTTATATTGTTCACCAACCTTAAATGCTTCTGTTTTCTCATTTCTCGACAGTCAGTGCTAGTTCAAGTCCAGTCCTTCCAATATTTCCTTAAATGTTCCGTAAAAAACCCTGTTTATCTCTCTTTATCTAATTTAACAAAGCCAATTTGAAGTTTGCATTCTTGGATCCAATGTCACAGAATTGATAAATGGTAACAAAATAGAAAGTGCTGTTAAAACTACTTACGATTTCGAAAGAAATTTTAAAAGGCAGAACGAAGGATTGATTAAAAAAATAACCCAATTTGGAGGCTTGGTTTTCAATTTGCGCACAGTTACTCAGTAATGGTCGCTTGTCGTGCATGTTTGATCTTGATGGGTTCTTGCTCCAGATATAAAAGCTTGTCCAGCCAAAACCTTTTCCTGTTTTAAGAACACAAGAAAGGGTTAACAGGCGGGATTGTATGGTTAACTCAGTAGTGATTTTTTTTTCCATTTTTTAAAATTCAAATTCTTTCCCATTTTTTAACAACTCACATTAACTTTGTTCTCAATTTTTTTCCTCCTTGCCAAGAAATACGCCAAGGACCACCCTCAAACGTCAACAAACGTCAAACTCACTCTCGTACAGTTGTGCCTGGCACAAGGTGGGTGACTTCTTTACTTTATAATCAACCGACTAAAATCATTGACTCACCTTGGTTTACACCTTTTACTTTTTTTAATATATTTCATGCTCTGCTTTGCATTTCAGGAGATATTCGAACTGCTTGTTCAACTCTTCACTCCATCACTGACTTGCAGCATCGTCCGGGAGTTGTGAGTATATTTGTTATTACTTGAGAAAGGGGACTGGGACATATACAATAAAAATTGAGTAAATGACGGCGAATTGAGCGGTTGGTGTAGTGGCAGTGCTCAGGACTGGAGTGTAGTGGCAGTGCTCAGGACTGGAGTGTAGTGGCAGTGTACAGGACTGG
>JAOBYE010630852.1:0-10000 GCA_025403585.1 Parazoanthus swiftii
TAGTAGTAGTAGTTGTAGTAGCAGTACATAGTAGTAGTAGTAGTACATATTAGTAGTAGTAGTACATACTAGTACTAATAATAATAATAATAATAGTAGTAGTAGTAGTAGTAGTAGTTGTAGTAGTAGTAGTAGTAGTAGTACATATTAGTAGTAGTAGTACATACTAGTACTACTACTAATAATAGTAGTAGTAGTAGTAGTTGTAGTAGTAGTAGTAGTAGTAGTAGTTGTAGTAGTAGTACATAGTAGTAGTAGTAGTACATATTAGTAGTAGTAGTACATACTAGTACTACTAGTAAAAATAGTAGTAGTAGTAGTAGTTGTAGTAGTAGTAGTAGTAGTAGTACATAGTAGTAGTAGTAGTAGTAGTACATATTAGTAGTAGTAGTACATACAAGTACTACTACTAATAATAGTAGTAGTAGTAGTAATAGTAGTAGTAGTAGTAGTAGTAGTAGTAGTAGTAGTAGTAGTGATCCATAAACTTAGAGCGGTTTTATATGACTGCAGTAGAACCAAGGTATTACATCAATCCTGAATAAACTGTAGGAGTGAAGGCAAGCTGGTAAATTTCCCAAAAGGGGAGTGACTACTTGCTTGACCATAGCTCTTAAAGATTATTGCACCCCTCTTTTATTTCCTTTTTGGAGCTCGTATCTTGAGGTGAAAACTCTCTTGTAATCGATAGTCTTTGACAAATGAAGCAAGATTTTGTTGATGACGTCAGTTGAGCGCGCTCCGAGAACAACACCGCTAAATATGTTAACAACCGTAAATGTAACAAAAATCACCGTTTACAAATGTAACAAAAATCACCGTAAATGAAATGATTGACTCACCGTAAATGTAATAAACCCATTTTTTACAAGTAAAGCTTGTTTAGTCGTGCGAAATAGTAGCCAAACTTCGTCAGTATGATAGAAAATGAATTTTATATATTAAGATAGGGTGTTTCACTAAACAAAAAGTCTTTGAGGTTAGATTTGATTTGTAAACTCGACGAGAATACGAATCACTATCAGCAGATTTACGCTACATTTGTTGAGCGGCAAAATAAAAATTGACTTTACAATATGAAGGGACAGTGCAATTTTTACTAAAACAAGAGAAATAAGAGCAGCTATGTCGTCTGTTATTGTGTTAACTCACAAAGGTGCTCGGTCGTCTGTTATTCAGTTAACTCCGGTTGCCTGTTATTGTGGTGACTCACAAATCAGTCCTTATGACATTATCTGTTATTGTGTTCATTCACAAAGCACCTCTGTCGTCTGTTATTGTGTTGACTCACAAAGGAGCTCGGTCGTCTAAAATTGTGTTGACTCACAAAGGAACTCGGTCGTCTGTAGTTGTGTTGACTTACAAAGCAGCTCTGTCGTCTGTAATTGTGGTGACTCACAAAGCAACTCTGTCGTCTGTTATTGTGTTGACTCACAAAGGAGCTCGGTCGTCTGTTATTGTGTTGACTCACAAAGCAGCTCTTGTATCCGTTGTTACCTTGTACTCTTTTTTAAGGAAAAAATTGTCAATTTAAAATTGATATTACCAAATTTATTCAACCAAAAGTTATATTCAGATCAACCAGAAACAGTAGCTCCCTCGACTTTCTAATTCCCAAATGTAAGACCTCTACCTTCCAAAAAAGTTACTTTATCCGCACATGAAGTGAGGCTCTGGAACTCGGTTACCATCTTCTACCAGATCCCTCCCTAGAGTGGCCGCCTTCAAAACTACACTCTATAACCATTACAGATCTGCGTTGGCAACCACCTTTAACCCCGAGAACATTTCAACTTGGAAATCTATCTACTTTAAATGTCACTCTATTCGTAACCGAATTAAATTCCGCCATTGCTGTTGCTAAGTATTTTACTGATGTTAACACGTAGAGCTGTTTTACTATTGTACAGTATAGTTTACATTGTTATATTTTATTGCACAATTTTATATTATCTTATTTAACACGCACACACTAACACACTTAATTAGTTTTCTTACTTTTGGCAGTCTACCTTGCTGGATGCATACATGTTGTAGTCTTGCCCATTGTACTTTTTATATAGTTATGTCGTATACCATCATATGTATTTTTTATTTTTGTACAATGAAAGCAAATAAAGTAAAGTATAGTAAAGTTGTTAAGGTGACACCGATAAAGCAGCCCTGTCGTCTTTTCTTGAGTACTCACAAAGCAGTTCTGTCCTTCGTTATTGTGGTCACTCACAAAGCAGCTCTGTCGTTTGGCGTTCAACTCATAAATGTTCTATAAAGAAAATGAGTGTAATTAACAACTTGCTTCCAAGACAGTTGATTCGCTTCAAAGTCGTTGACCAACCATTCATACTCCTTCAGTCAAAAAGCTTCCCGGTCGATTGAAGATACCTTCAGATATTTATGTTATGAATGCAGCTGTTAGGATTTTCTGCAAAAATATTCACGGGCTGGACTAACATGCACGCCGAACAAAATAGTTTTAAATTTCCATCCTCTGGGATAAAACTGGCATAACGTATGTCAAACATGTGCAAAACTATTCCATCAGTGCAATTAAAAATAAATTACTGAGAAATATTAAAGTTCATAGATCTAAAGTCAGAACTAATGGCAAAGACAAACTGAATGAAAGTAACTTTTATTTCCAACATGACCTTACATTATTGAGCCCGGAGAAAATCGATCTGCGAGGGAAATTTTAAACTGCTTCAGTCTCGTCTTCTTCGGCTAAACCTGTCGCGGCTGGTTTGGATGTTTTCTTCATTTCTTCTTGGTTTTTGGTTACTTTAGTCCTTGCAGTGAAATATCTTTTGTCAGTGAGTTTTCAGAGGGAAAAGCCGGAACCGGTCGGATAAGAACTAGAATTGAAACTAAACCGCGTTAGGAAGAGAACGCATGAACTGGAGCCTCGAGAAACGGATAAAAATCTTTTCATTTGTCTGTTCTTTTCGGCCCGGACAACTAGTGCCCGCAATAATCAAAAGCTGTGTTTAAACTGAACCCCAAAGTGAACGGCGGTCTTCACATTTTGAACAGCTTGCTCCACTAAAATGGTATCACTCAGTTGTTCGATAACTATACCACACCGAAAAGGCAATAGAATTATAGCATATTAGTAAAACGTGGGTGATGGTTTTGAGAGACTCCATGCGCGTACTTTCACAACTTTAACAGGCTACTCGTCCGGTATTCAGGCCGGAATAATAAATTACGATTTAGAAAGTTTCTCAGTATAGTATAGTAATTTTCTGTTTGCCACAAAAAAGTGAGGGTTTTAGCCGCATTGGAGATTTAGGGCGGTTTCGTCTTGATTTATGACGCATTGTTTCTACTAAATTTCGTCATGAAGCGTAAACAGATCAACTATTTTGTGAGCAATATTTTTCATACTCACTAAAATTTACAACTTTTGGTACAATTTTCAGTTTAAAACTTAGTCTCTTTTTAAAAACAAAGATAAACATCCTGGGTTCCCGTGGCGGACTCCACAGTTTCTACCCAGGAAAACAGCACAGTGAACAAAGAATCTGTAATGAACGATAGGTGGTAGCTGTGATCATTTGCCAAGCCGTCCCTGAACTGTGCAAACACAATCTTTTTAAATTACTTCATGTTCTAATGACTCCTACTTTTGCCATTTTCACGGTGGTTGGAGTATAATGGATGATGTATTTTCCGTATATTACTTCAGTTCTTTACCGCCATCTCTTGTCGACTAGCAAACCGAAGAAATTAGTGATAACTTAACACATTTCGTGCAATTAATTGTTTTTAAAACATTTAAGAAAAGCTTGGGCTTTTAGATGCCAGAAGTCAGAGAAAATGGCCACGCCTTAGATAATCGCGTTCTCTTTCATCTCACTACAGTCCGCCACAAATATTTGATCTTGCTTTTAAACCAGAAAAACCGAAGTCATTAGAATAATTAACATCAAGTGAATCTGCTGTTGGGTTTTAGAACACCGATGCAATGCTGAGACCGCCTGGTTGTAGAATTGCTCAAGTTCATTTCTTAGGAACAAAAATAGCATCTATATTTCACACTGACCCACAGACAGACAGACAGACAGACAGACAGACAGACAGACAGATGAGCAGGCATAGCGGTCATGAAGATAGATGATAACACGCCAACGAGACAACGAGGCAAAGGAATCCGGAACAAAGTAAAAGAAGAAATGAACTTGGGGATTACGCAAAAAAGAACAGACACCGCGAGATGCGAGTTTGCGTGCATACATAACTTGTATTATGTATCTTGTGTCTAAAGAGGCCCCTTCCCCCTCCCCCTCTGAGGCTTTTTCTCCCCAGCTAGCAAGCTTGTGTTGTTTCAAACTCGGCAAAAACCCAAAAGCTTTTTTAAAAAGTGATGTTCAGCTCTAGAGCCACATGCTTCTGTTAAATTATTTAGACCAGAAATGACATTTGGAAGTTGCTCATATAACATTAAAAGACAACAAATCGAGCAGAGGCTTGTAGATCGATCTGAAGTTCAAATTCTAGACTTAAGAATTTTTGTTAAGAAGCCGGAACTATGTTACGACAAACTATTTCATGTAGAACTTTCAGATGTAAATTAAATTAGAATATTGTTCTTGGTCGAAGCAAACTAGAGTTACGCTGGTTTGGAGTTTTATGTTTTAACAGAAAATAAGGCAATATAGTACAACATGCGCAAACACAACACGAATTCAAGATATAATCCAACATTACAATCATTGGTCCACCGCCTATTCTTCATAGAGGCATGACAACCTCGAATCCGTGGAACAAAGTCAGTTAACGAACCTTCGGAACGTTTGGAATATTCCGCAGCAAAATGTTAAACAGTCAATTTTAAATTTTTGTTTGCTCTTTTCTAGCATAACTTCATAACTTGCATTTCCACAAGCTAAAAAACGTTGCAGATGTGTAACCAAAACGTTTTTTTAAGTTTTTATTCCGTGTCAAGCCACTTTTAAACCGGTTTCAACTATATAAAGGTACATATGTCTGTTTGTGTTGTCCTTAATTTGCACATATAAAGTGTGCGCACATATGTCTACATTTTTGCTTACTTACATTGCTCAGGAGTTTCTTATACCATTAAAACCTGTGATGGAAAAACGCTTTGCACAAGTTCAGTAAAAGTCCATGTGTATAACTAAAAAAAGGGTCTGAGCACAAAAAGGACACTCCCTTGGTGTTTGCCTGCGTCGAACTATAAGTAAATTTTTTCCCGCCACCACTCACTACGTTCACGCACTCTTTTTAACTGGAACCAGTTTACTGCATTCACGTGCTCTGGTCGGAACCTGTTTCAAAGCATCCTATGCAAGCGAAAAACTTGGATTAACAAAAAGATAAGTTGAAGTGACATGAAATGTTAGGTACCTTTTTATCAAACCCACCCGCTATTAAACACAAGAACGAACGCGTAGCAGCAGGTATAGAAATAAAGATTAAACACACAATGTGCTTTAATCAAATGCATTGCAAAATATATGGGAAACATTTTTTCCCTCAAAACAAGTAACTTTCCGAGAGATGCTAGTTCAAGCACAGTCTTGACTGAAACGAAAACAAAAGAAGACTGTCTTCAGTAGTTATTCCAAACTGCAGACAGGAGATTTTTCAATATAGTATATTATTGAACAGCATACTCGGACAGCTGATTATGGTTCAAAAGTTCCCATATACGGCGTCCACGTACATGCCTATGCTTGTCCATTCGTCTTGCGTGGTTGCAGCAGAAATTTTTTGTGCGAGTTTAAGAGTAGTGAGTTTATTTAGGTTTGAAAATCAAACCGCAGAAAGTCAGAAAGAAAGAGTTGATAGTTTTAATGAAGATTAAAGCTTTGGTCAGCAGTATGCGGTCCAATCAATATCTATTAACAGGAACATCCATTGGTAAGGAATGTTATCCGCAGATCCGTCTATTTTCCTTACAGGTAGATGTTCAGACAGACGGACAAACAGTCACTTTTCCTGCTCGATTGAGTGCTATAGTAGAAATAAGAAATTAGACCATATAGTGGTTTTGCATATTCAAAGATGTGAGTACTGTTATATTTTGGCTGAGATATGTCCTCAAGCTATTGCTGCGCAAAACTGAAGACAAACATCAAACATTCCCGATTCTGATTGGAAACGTTTCTTTCCAGAAGATGACTATTCATGCTAAGGGAGCTTTCAAATCGTGACCATATTATTTTCATAGAAGGCAAATCTTAGGGTAAGTTTATTACAAACTTTAACACGAAAATCCCCTTTATTCAAATAAATTGATCAATTTATTTATCAGTCATATATAATATTCCAATCAAAAAACTGTCTTTGCAACAATGATTAAACCGGATTTCTTTTCACTAAGCAGACCATTCTGAATCGAAAATGAGCCGACAAATTCATTACTGGGCTGGACGATATTTCTAACCTTTTATGTTCGCCAAAAAGTAAAACAGATTCGACAAATTTTAGAGAAAAATTTCCGCGCAGGTTTGTTTAGTTTTATTAAGATGGCGAACTCAAACACAAAAATGACTGCAAAGAGATCTGTATTGTTGCACCAATAGATCTCCAATTTCCGGCGTTTATGAGCAAACAGCATGGACAGCCATGAAGTCAGACAAAAGTTGGAGGATTTCAAAGAGTCCATAAACTTACATTAGGTAGGAAATAAACAGTAAACACAGATGACATACTGAGATGTTTATATTCGTGCAAACAACGTTGAAGTTAAACTAGTTTTCTTTACTCCATAAGTTCTACAAGTACAAGCTCTCTTCTCTAAAATCTTCTTTTGTTCTAAGATTGTAATTGAGTTTCTGAATTGTAAAATGTTTTATTGCCAAAAACTTTATTTCTAACAATGCTGGTAAAAAAGCGATTACTCAGTGTAGCATCACTATTTATATGACAGTTTTGCATGTGCAAGCTGCCTGGTTCAGTTTTTCAATTATCTTTCCAGCGTTTATTTGGGGTATCAAAACTTAGTTCCTACAGAATTTTGTTTGCCTTCTTTTTAGTTAGTGCCTGAGTCTTCAGGCTGCAATATCTAGGTGTTAATAAATGCTGTATATAACACCGTTAGTTTGGTCAGGCGCGCCGTTTTCAAGTGTACAAAGCAATCTGACTATATATACTTTTATTGTGTTTCGAAACTACATAGCCTTATGTTTGCTATATTCAAGTGACAAAACGATATTGGTTCTATTTATAAGTTCTGATTTGTGCTGATAACACGAATAACTAAGTTACTACTTTTTAAAATACTGATGGCACTTGGAACTCGCGCACCTTTCGCTAGCTGTTCGTGTCATTACAGCAAACTGCGGTGAGAAAATCTTTTCGCCATTCAATAACTGCCAAATATTGAACCGTGCGTTTGACAAGCGGTCGTGACACGCGCCTTTAAATCTCTGTTTGCCATCTTCACGCGATTTTGAGCTGATGAAATTTTTCATTAACTGCTTTTCAAGTTTGTTCTTTTAATTAATCTGACTGAATATTATAATACTGTTGAAACTCGTTTTTCTTTCGACATATAATCAAGCAAAAAGATCGGCTCCAGACAGCACGCGCTAAATGAATTAACAGATCGGTTGAGAAATTAATGCGGGGTATGTAAACTTGTCTTCAAATGTTTGCCAGATAGAAAATTAGAATTTTATTTTCTTTATGAAAACAGGATGAGCTATAATTCAGTATTCTTGGCACCGGAAAAGAGCGTGTTTTCTCATTAAGTTACATAGAAATTCTGATTAATTTCGGTGTACGGCGAGAGACGCGTTTTCTTTGACACCCAAGATGAAGTATGTAGTTTGATAAGCACTGCAGATTTGGGTTTAAGCGGATAAGGTGTCTTTCTACCTCCTGGGTGTAAAAGCTTAAAATACGCAAAGACAACCCTCTCAATTACTTCCTCATTTAAAGGGAGACTGGCTTTTGACCACATTAACTTAGAAATTCATTATCGGTGATTAGTTTGAAAACGATGCCGTCACACCACTGGGGGTAAAATCCAACAACATTTTTCTGCTGTCGCTTGGCAAAAGAAAAGAAAAGACGCTCAGGGAAATGAGAAACAGACATTTAAATGACAGTGGATGGGGTCGAGAATGTATTAACACAACTGAATTAACGAGGAAATACGAGGAAGGAACTAGTTTTACAATACGGACGAAATGAAGTTCCTCAGTGAGATATGGAAAAATTTCCAACATTTTCCCAGATTTTACTACATTTGTCTGGAACACTCTAAAATACTGCAGTTCAAATAAAATACGGACCACTCGAACTATTTTGTATTCTTGTTAGCACTGCGCTTTCGTTTCCCCTTCCTCTAAAATATTAGTGTTGATTTGGCGGTATTGAAAACATGTCGCCTGATGCATGGGCCTGTGGAAAAATAATGTTTACTCTATTCTATATTTGAGCTCTAGAACGCTACACTCTTTCACTTTTTAATGTACAAATAGTTTTACATGCTTTTAGCACCATTTTCAATTTTGAATGGAAGGTAAAACTTGTGTATAAAATTAAACCGACTACTCTAATCCGCTTTGGCGTTTGTTTAAAAGTTCATACGAAACAGCTGATTATTTTTTGTCCACGCACGCATGTCACACAGAGAAAGCTTGCGGAAAAATTGCGCTAAATCACTTGCTCTTCAAATATCAGTTGAAATACAAAACTCTAATTCTAACAGGTAATTCTATAAATGATCCAAGAACATTTTTAAATTTAATGTTAGACGCAGTAGGAGTTTACTGTACTCGAGATTTGAAGCGTAACAAAACACAATTAGAAACTTTAATGAACTTAACTGTATTTGAATGAGAGGGTTGGCAGCCTTTGTATGTGATGACAGGACAAAGGTATAAAGAAAAGGACGTTGTTGTTTCATACAAAAACCTGCTTACTTTTGAGAGGTTTGTATTTTAATTTCAAGTTCCTTGTACACCGTTTGCTAGGTATAGGTCAAGGGAATTTGTTTTAGCAATGAAAGAAGCTGTCAAATCAGTCACATCTGGTGTACAAATGTCTTCGAGCTTTCACTGGATCCGTGACACTTCGACGAGGCCTTAAGAAAAGAAACGTCTTTGAAATCACTTTTTGTGAAAGCGTCCTTGGGAGGCCTGATATTGCAGTGTCGCGCCACACGGGTAACATCAAGCAAAGTGAATATTTTCAAAACAAATTGAATTGTTTTCGCTAATAAAGAATATTAAATTTCTTGCCTCCCAATCAGGAAAAATACTCGGTGAAAGAAGTTTACAAATGCGAAAATGGTATCTCAACGAGATTGGAAAGTTTGTTTTAGAGATTATCTGTTTCTAATGATAATTTAAACTTATGAAAATTTAATAATAAGAGCTTTTCTTCCGAACCAAAAACATTATTAAACGGTTTTAACACAAACTGGGGAAACGATAAGAAATTTTACAGGCTTCGTACTGTTAACTCTTTTTATGTTTTTCAACGAAAACAAATCCAGCACATATTCGAAAGTGCGATAAATGGCGTCCACTACAAAATGCTTATAAAACCTTGATCAATTTATACAGATTGTTTATTTAATCCCCCGAGGCTTGCAAGTCAGTTTACTAAGGGAAAGCTGTAAGGCCTTTTATGTCGTACGTGCGGTTGGTATACTTGGAGTACTTTTCAACACGCTGTGAAGCCTGTCTTAATGGGCGTGGGATTAAAACCCGTTTGTCGCGGATTACAATTTATTCTTGATGGATAATACTCCAAACAACAACTAATGGTTTTTCCTATTTGTGTGACAAGCTGAAATTAAACCTTTTGTCAATTTCGTACTTCCTTGTAAAGGGCATATTAATTTGAGAGGAATAAACACAAATTTTATTGAGTTCTTTGTTGGTTGTTGTTATTAAAAGGCAATTGAATTCCGTTTTGGATCTTTGCAAGATAATCATTTCTTTTTGTCACCCTTTTAGCTATGATATCCACTAATTGTAGAATGATTAGAAGAAATCCCCGCTGAAACTAGATATATCGC
>JAOBYE010630963.1:0-12056 GCA_025403585.1 Parazoanthus swiftii
TTTGCACAGAATTACAATGTAATTGCACTGCTCTTAGCCAATCAGAATCAAGTAATTTTTTCATGTATATGATTATAGGCGGAATTGTGCTAGCAGTTTTTTGAAAAATATTGAACATTTGAACAGTTGAAATACTACAAAACCATTTCCCTGAACGATCCCTTTTCAGCCCCCTTCCTCCCCGCGCCCAGTCCCAAGAATTACAAAAAATCGTATTCCAGTGAAAAAGATTAAGAAGGAAACAATTTGGTTAACTCGATATTATCTATATTTTTTCCACAGACGACGAATCAAGTGAGTTGGCTAAGTCTGGTAAGCAGAATTTTCACAAACTATAGACATTAAGCCAAACAGTAAACACCTGTTTAATTGTGCCAGACAAAAACTCCTCTTTCATACCTGGTTTATTGGAACTGATATAGCTTTAAGTTTAGCAATCTTGATCTATCGTTTAGTTGTAAAATAACGCAAGTGAGTTTTAAAAGCTCTCTTGTATATTTTTTGTTCAAAAAATTAAAATTTTGCATACACTTTTTTATGAGTGTTTTGGCAGATGAAAATCAATCATCTATTACAATATTCTGAATCTAATTATTCGATAATGCTGGGAGACTTAAATGACGCATACCTGAAATATGTAAAAGACACATTTTTAGAGGATCGATTTTCCTAGTCTCGTCACGTGAAAGCGTGTCCAACGGCACTGACCGCCGACAGCAATAAACAACAGCAACATTTACACTTATACGCTTCTAAAATAACTGAGACTTTCGTCTAAATTCTCAAAGAAGAATGCAGTGAAAATTGCAGCTTCTTCTTTGTGACCTATTCGTTGAACATGATGCTCTGAAGCTAAGGTGTATAACGTTTTGATTTACTGTCATTTTTGTTATAAAGATGAGGATAGCAATGACTCGGAGGATAAAGATGTGGAGGACCCGAGTTACCGTTACCGTCATCATCGTAGTATGTATAAATTACTTATTTTTATTGCTTGAACTGATTGCAAACAACATATTTATGTAAGAGTCTTCTTGCCCGGACCGTTGTTACGTGTCTTATAATGCCATTTTGGTGAGATTGTTGTATTCTGGTATAAGAGAAGCGATTATTTTTTAAATGACTGAATAACAATTACAGCAAGGATATACTTACAGACTAAAACGAACAGGACTTATGAGAGTCACTCAAAATCTTTTACTAAAGATTGTAATATCGAAATTTAACAACTTCCCAATATTCACTTGCTAGATGATTTTTGAGATTGGCGTCAATTTAGAAGATGATAAGGTCATTGAGGAATTTTGCTGATCTCATCTATTAAACGGAGGTTGTAAAAGTTTCTAAAAGCGTTACAGTTATAAACAAGCATTAATTTCAGTCCAAAATGGAACACAAACAGGTTCATCAATATGAATACTTTGGCAAGAATCACTGTTCTGTTAATTCAAATTTCTTGGTCAAAGTTGGCTTCAAGCCTAGTTCTAAAACTGTTCTTAGTTTATACACAGCACGGAGGATGTAGTTCACAACGTTTCTTTTTGGCAATTTGTTCTTTATAGTCTTAACTTGTGTTCCAAGTGCATTGTAACTAGTTTACGTTTGAAAGAGAGTTAGCTGTCTACTTGCACATTCTGAGTTTATTTTGCAGTGCAAAGTGGCAAGAGTAATTTGGAGTTTACGTTAGTGTAAAATCTAGCATCAATTTTGTTCCCTAATTTGAAGCTTTTGTCCCACCAGGATGCTACTCTCGATCTTACAGATGTAAGAAATGCAAACGTTACCGTAAGTATCTGTATGAAGTTGTTGCGAAAAGCACACCAAGATTTTCTTGCAACCTTTCCAGTTCCAAGTTTCATGTTATTGACTAACAGCAGAACGCTTTAAATAATAAGCCTCCCTGTCTAATAAGCCCCCCTCAAGAGGGCCAAAGGCTTAATAAGCCCCCCTTCCAATGTGCATTGCAGTGTCATTTCTTAATTTTTATGATTCAGTTTTATTGATACTATTCCGTGTTCGTTATATAACGACAGAGTTCCTTAGTTGTTGTTATAGCTGCGTGACATTTCAAACTAAATAGTGTGGTTCTTTCTTTGTCCGTCGAGTTTTAAATAAGCCCCCCTCTCTAGCTAATAAGGCCCTCCCTCTCTAATAAGCCCCCTCCAGAGGACCTGAAGTTTAATTGAGGCGTTTATGGTAGCGGTATTTTCACGAAGTTAAGTTAATTGTATTTTAAGAAAGACGTTAACTCGGATTAGATTTCTTAATACTAAGTGCCTTGCATCTTAACCTGCGTGTATAATGTTGGAATAAAAGCGTTCTTTTTCTTCTTCTTCTTCTTCTTTTATATTGTTACAAATGTTATCGTTGTTGTTGTCAACATATTTTGGGTTTTCAACAGGAAAGTGCTACCGCCGCCCTCATTGCAGTTACGGTGAGGACCTACTTTTTTTTATAACTAATGACTAACGAGCTTTTCTTGTTACGTTTTATACGAAATTATGAAAATTTATAGTTTGTCGATCCCACAAATACAAAGTGTGTGTCATCAGAGATGCAATGTTAAAGGTTAGGGTAAAAATTTGCAGTAAATGTATTCAATTTGTGAAACTCAACTTAGATTTTGCATGTTATAAAAATATTTATGTAACTCAATGTATGTAGATTTGCCACATTGCAAGACAGCTTGATATTTTTGCCTCTCAACAGATCGCAAATGCAAGCGCCGCCGTTTCTGTCATAAAGGTAAGAACACTGATAACCTTGGAACAATTACAGTGCGACTACAGAGCTGTGAACAACTTGCGAACAGTTACTTTAAACAAGTCGACCATAAAGTATTTTTATGATCGCTTACTGTCCAAACCACCCAACGAATTCACTTGGTTTCTTTGCTGGCTCTTGTAGGATACCCTTGATGAGGAACAAAACGATATTGCAATAGCACTGATACAATTCGTATACTTTTAATTTTTGGTAGTTTTCTGTAGCTATTGTAAGGCTGTAAAAATGAGTCTGCGAGGTACAATTAATCTTCCGATGGTTCTTTGGTGCTGAAATATGACTTGTACGCACAGTTTTTATATATTGCTAAAACTTACGCATGTGCACTATACCTTGATTCTTCTTACCGTTAACAGTTAAAAAATGTGCCCGCTATCATGTGTGCCACAAATGTGAGAACCGCAACCACGACATTGTGGACACATAGAATCTCTCTAAACAATAGAAGATGAGGACGTGAACTATAGACCCTATTAATAAATGGCCACTATTTTCATATTCTTTTGTTTGTATTCAAATTAACCAAATTAGCCTCGTTCCTAAGTCAAAAAATCAAAAGAATATATTAACCTCAACGAGGCTAGTTGGGCTATTTTAAATAGAGCAAAAAGAATATTTACATATCCACCAATTATGAATAGGGTCTATGCTGCAATTAGTAAGCTCATCAGTGACAGCAAAAAGGCTCACAAATTCCCCAGTTTTCTCAAATTTCTGATACTTGAATCGTTTTTATTATTTTCTTTAAAAATAAAATAAGTTTGTTATTAGTATATGAAGTGTTGTTTTATATATACACGGGATTTAGTAGTCAGTGCGACTTTGTTCTGGATTTCAAACATGTTTGCATTTTTTGAATAGTTTTACTGAATGTATGTACGTATCTGCACTAACGTTAACGCGCGAGTGCCACTCACAATTAACACTAACGTAATACCGCTTTGTTATTAGCTCGAAGATGCCATCGTCGCCGTAACTGTTACCGAGGTGAGAAGCTAAACCGGTAACAACACCACCTCTCTGGGAATACAAAACGTTTGTTCCTAGAAGCCAATCACGGATGCCAGTGAGCTTTGCAAACTTGCACGTCTTACGTGGTTTAAAGAAACCAACTATTCAAGAATACTTTTTGACTTTCATGGCATCGATTATCAGTGCATGGTTATTTGGGTTCTTTTATTCACCGCCCACGCCAGGCAGTTTGTGAGCAGTACATTGGAGCATGCGCTGTTGACTAGGATGTAGTATAAAATGCGAAACACCTGTAGTGAAAATACTTACTTTGCTATAATTAGCACTGACGCCGCCGCCATTCTTGTATTCCATTCTATGCATGCGAATTGATAGTTTTTTTTCGGGAAGTAATAGCATTGTAAGTTTAGTTCATTGAAAGCTATAGGATAGTAGTGTTGAAAGGAGATCAACAATTGAACTCAACTGCTTCTTAAAGTTTGGTTGGTTCAAACTCACTTGTCGATCGATTGTTTGCTTGTTTTTCCTATAGCTAAAGCCAAAAAATGCTTTGAAAAACCAACCAACTTCGTAACTTTGTTTCCATACTTGCCAAAAGCATTGAGTTGATGCACTCAAGCGTTTGAGAAATTGGGTAACATTTAATGTCAACAAACGATGGAACAATCACATGCGAGTGTGGCCTGAGTAACCAATAGACAAACATGAAACATTCATGGGACACCTTATTGGGAACCTAACTTTTGGCGTGGATAAGGTTAGAACGATGTTATGAAAATTGGATGTAGGTACTTTAATCATGAATAGCTAAAACAACAACAAATGTGCTTTATTTAAGAAACGGTCCATGCTTAGCGTGCGTCTGTCGAGTTATGGATGCATGCGGGAAGTTGGGAGAGCACGAGAGAAGCGTTAGAGTGGCACGAGGCGAAACCGAGTGCTTCTCTGGCTTCTCAAGTGCTCTCCCGACTTCCCTTCTTGTAAAGCAGATTTGCCTTTCGACTGTTCAATTACAAACCAAATACCAAAACGCTAAATCTGAGTGTCCTTCGTTTGTTGCTAGGGAGGTGTCATTACCGTACACAATGCTACCACGGTGAGTATCACGTGTTTAGTGCTTCTTATAACTTGCTGTTAACATTATGTTTTGAAGACCAAGTTTTCATTCCATTTTATTACATTATACACGCGGTTCTGATTTGTCCAATTTTAAAAACAGGTCGTGGAAAGTGTTACTGGCGCAAGTATAACTGCTACAACGGTGAGGTTCTAAATTGAATTATAAACTGTTATATACGTTATGTAGAAAAGAGAAACGATAGTTACTTCGATAATACACTGGGTTTTTCATTTAACAAAGTTCATTTGTTTTTTAGTTTCGAACGGGGAGATTTAGAATCACAGCGATCAACTGACAATTAAACTTTTGAATGCATGTACTGTTATGTATTACATATAATATTACATTAGTTATAACAAATATGTATAAAAGGTAAAAACAAGGACTAAACTGTTTACTCGTATTTACATTGTTTGAAAGAATGTAAGCGAAAAATCGTATGCTCTATCAGTCTACGCAAATCAGTGCTAGCTAGCAGTCAAATAACATTTTAGATATCAATTTTTAAATTAAATTTTTGTTTTTTTTAAAAAAAAAAACAGATTAAGCTAAGTTAAAAACAAGTTTGGCTCAAGATTATTTAGTCCAGCAAAAGGAATGTTTGTAAGGTTCTACCTTCTAATATATGTCCGCGAACTAATTTGTTTTCCTTTTTAACTTGTTAACAGATCGGAAATGTCACTACCGCAAATACTGCAATCATGGTAAGGACTCAGTCAATTTTAGTGAAAATAGAGATTAAACTGTTTTATTTACCACAAAGATACCACAATTTAAAAAAGTTATCACAATTTAATTCCAATTTCACTTCTGATTTAAAAAGAATTATTACGAAAAATATAGCATATCCAGTTTTTCAGTGAGAACAAATATATTTTTCTACAAGCGTATACTGATACATATATAGTTGGTCAACCTGTCCGTTGCCTAAAGCAGCAAGTGTTAAGGCAGTAAACCAACAAAAGAACTTTGTTGAACTTCTTTTCACCTTTAGTAAGTTTTCAGCTTTATTGAGTTCAACTTGCATCACTTTTTCAAACTTTACCACTTAAGCAAGGAACTAAATAAATGCCGCTTGAGTATTTTGACTTTAGCACAAAAGAGAGGAGCTAAGAGGAAATATTCAGAATTTATCATTCACGTAAACATACTGCATAAAAAATTTGCATCTTGCTTTTGCAGAGAATCATTGTAACTGGTCCGTGTGCTACAAACTCGATTGCAACCACAACCGTAAGTGACTTTACACTTTACGACCGTCGTTTACACTTTAGTACCGGATAGCTCAAATACTGAACAGCTGTCGTGCCGTAGAGACCTTGGCGGTTATATGGCGCTCTGCTTAAATTTGGAACAAGTTTCCAACCCATTTTATGTGAGACACAATGTTTTCCAAAGTGATACGTCATAATAATAATAATAACAATAATAACAATAATAATAATAATAATAATAATAATAATCGTAATAATAATAATAATAATAACAATAATAATCGTAATAATAATAATAATAATAATCGTAATAATAATAATAATAATAATGGCACTAATTGGCACCTTGAAACCTTCTATGTTTACATTATAGTATGCACAAGCTTAAACTATTTGTATATCATACATTTTTTCTTCTCTTGTTATGCAGACCATTATGGCTAGAAGACCTGCAGACAAGGGGACAAGAGCAAAACGGCGAAATTCAATATTGAATGCAGAAGTGGTCAAAGCTGGGCTATATTTTGGGGTTTTTAAAATGTTGATTAAATAATTGTCAAACTTCGTTAAATTCCCGTGGTTATCAGATTTTGTATCTGAGAGAATGGATTTTACCAATTTTTAATCATTGATTTTGAGCGTTTTTATTAATCGCAGAGGAATGATAAAGATAATTAATAGTTGCTTCCAGGCTGTCGAACAGCACAGTGTAACAGTGCATTAGGTTAACAACAAGAGTTGATTACTAATGTTGTGTACGTTCAGCAATATATTACCAATAAAAACTGTGTACTTTGACTCAGAGTTGTGGATGATTGACTCTCATTGTTGTAAACCCTCAACATATTCCGCGGGCACGTCGGTTGGTCACAAACTTTAATATATTTGTAGCAATTGAGTTTATTTTGCGAAAGAAGCTGAGTTGAAATTGTTTTTAGGCATATGGGAAAGGTGGACATTTAGCCTTGCAAGCAATTTTGTTAATTTATCCACCATGTTGGTGATTTAAAGCTGTTCACCGATATGGCGCCCACCGGTGCTCTCCTCCCGTTTGCTCGGAAAACCTTGCAGCCAATTTTCCGGAGAGCAGTGCACATGGAATATGGGCCGATATCCTACATTGTCACTTTTAGTGCGTGTGCGTATAAAAACATATTACATTTCGACTGCGTAGTGTATGATATTTTGAAGAAAATTTTGCTTCTAACAGTGCAAGATCTTTTGGCACCCTGAGTTTGTACGATATTTTCCCCTTCACTTGGGACGCCAAAGTTGTACTTACTACAAATAAGACCTTGAAATTAGGGGCTGATCATTAGAAAAGTGATGGTTTTGATGAGGAAAAACAAAAAATTGCGCATAGAAAACTAAACTGCACTGGAGAAGATGCAGAGAAAAAATCCTGCAGAGCGAAATTTGAAAAATAACACTTATACACTATACACTAAGTGTACTACGGAAGTGAGGTTGCCCCTCACCTCCTGCAGACCATCAAAAAAACAGGAGCAGGAACATTACACAGCACATTCCACAGTACCATTCTGTTATTTTATAAAGGAAACCGAACATAACCCTGTGAGAGTGTCTTCTAATTTGAATGCATACCCGAATATAAAAACACATCTCAGCAAAGCAAGGCACAAAAACCTGTGTTTTAGTATAATGTTTGCATAAATGAGTCAGGACTCCAGAAAAAACAATCGTGCAGAGCAACTGCTTTAAAAAATGCACACACGACGGAGTACAGAAAAATATCGTTCAACCAAGAAATGCCCCCTCCTTCTATCACCATTTTATTGGTCAGTCCTTTATATTCTTATATTGTTGCGCGATATCTGCTGCTTGTTCTGTTTCAAAGAGACGGTACAATACAATAATTTGTTTGGCTTTCTTTCCTTATTTAATTGTTTTGAGAGAACTACACCATTTCATCCGTTGTAGATTATACATCTTATCGTCTGTTGAAAGGATTGTATAGTTGTGGAGAATGTGCAATCTTTCCCGGAATGGAAGATTTTGGAATATGAACTAGTCTGAGGTGGCTTTTCCTACAATCTGAGTTTGTTACCTTAATATATACCATATTGTTTTTTCAAATTATTTCGTGATTTATTGTGGAAACAACAACCTTTCCACAAATAAGCCACTGAATTGCTCTGACACAAACTTTTTTTCCTTTTTTTTTCCTAGGGCTTTGCACAATTTCTAAAATTAGTTGGTAAATCTTCTATATTAACAAACTTGTTCATCCAAGCAAATCTACCAGTTCTATTAATGGCGCTAGTTCACTAAACTAGCTTATGACGCAATGGAAATACTGAAAAATAAAATAATATGCTTTTAATAAAATTTATACAACCAGTATTTAAAAGCTGCCTTTGTTATAACAGTTTTCTAGAATAGGAAAACAGTAATACATTTCGATTTCTCTATAGTATTTTAGATCCAATAGTTCATTTTTCATTCATATGTAAAACTATGCGGTATTTCGTCAATATCTGTAATATCAGCTGACTTTGTTTTACAGCTGCAGAACAATATCTGCAGAGGAAGTTCATAAATAAAGCCAAGTATTACATACATGTAAACATTGCAGTGGTTATAGGTAAACGAATTGAACATTCATGAGCAGATTGTATCTAAGGAAGTTTCTGCCAATTATAACTCTATGCGAAAAATGTTTTGAGTTTGTTTAAGAGAAATCCTGCGAATAGCAAGTTTGACGCATGCAAACCCAAAGTTTTGCTTATTCAATAATACCAGCTAGTCAGTAGCGAATTGTTATTAAAAGTTGAAAATTGCTAAAAATGATCAACATGCACATTAGGAATCAACTCCTAACTAGTTTTATGAACACATAAAAATCCGATGGAATATTGATTCATGACACCATTATTATTAGTAAATGTTGCTAAAATTATGGAACAACACAGAAGTAAATAAGAGTGTTTGTCAAAAAACCACTAAACTCTAAACTCATATTTTGTATTTAAATGCATTATTATTATTATTATTACTATTATTGCTAAATGTTTTTCTATCTTTGCATTCAGGAAAAGGTCAACTCATCACACAAACTATAAATATTATTAATACTACTACTGTTTTCATCAACTTAATTATAATGATAATAATTACTACTGAAAAAGAAAATGATTGCTCCAGAAAAGCGCAGGCCCCATATACTGATACTACAACATTTGTTGCAGATCACAGAATCCGACTGAATATTAACTCAAAAGCATCAAGGCTTTTTGTTTGTTGTTTCATTAGAAACTGTTACTAAAATTTATAAAATGTACAATGTGTTGTTAATAATGTTACTGATATAGCTATGAAGAGTGTGAAAATACCAATAAAACTAATGTAAACTCTGGTTTTTACTTTTAATAAACCATTTGAGTTCAAACTTACTTTTACTTTTGTTGTTGTTGTTAATGATGATGTTATATTATTATTACTATTATTACTATTATGAAAAATTCAAAATCCATAGCTCAGTTACCAAATGTTGTTAGTTTGGCAATCAATGTTCAATGTTTATCACAAAAACTTTGTTTTTAAAACTGAATTCAAAGTAGATTTTTGTTTAAGAGTATTTTGTTTAAGAATAAAGCCTTGGCCAAACGTATATGCAAACCGATGCAAGTCAGTGCAAGTTTGCGTTCAACTAGCGCTTCATTTGGCCACTGATGAAGAACCTGTACTGACTTTCATTCAAGTTTGAGCTCGCTCAAAGTCGATGCAAATCAACGCAAGTCCGTGCAAGTCTCTGCAAGTCCATGCAAGTTGGTGACCAAACGAAGCTTAAGTTTGCATCGACTTGCATCTACGTTTGGCCTAGGCGTACTGAACCAACCAAGTATCACCAAGCACACACCTTCTTGAGTTGATATTTTGATTATTATGTTTACTGAGATGCATGTACGAGTCTTCACAATTCATGACTAGTAACAACAGAAACTATTCAAGACACGGTAAGGCAAAAGTCACTGAGTATCGACTCATTAATTGTCTAACGTCAAATTAACTCAAGCGGTGTTTTGGCCATAGATTCAATACTAAGAAACTGAAGGAAACTTTGCTTGATGGTATGCTTCAAGCCAAGTATAGTTCAAACAGGCTTATAATTTACAGAAACTATTTGAGAGAGCCCCAAAAGACATTAACACATAGTTAACTAGAGGCTACAGGTAGCCTTTACTCGCGGCCACGTAACAAACGAGATATTTTAGCAAACTAGTGCACTTGACCGTATATTCCTTAACGAAAATCAACTCAGTAACAAGGTTGGTAATTTTGATAAACAAAATTTCTGACAAAATGTGCATGACCCCTCTCCCCGTTAAACCTGGCTGAATCAGGAAAAAGAAAATAAAAGACACGAATTTAATAGTCGCTCGCCTACGGCCGCGAGCAATTAGAACAGCTACTAGGGGGAGAGCGTTTAAAGTAGCAGCTGCAAGGACTGCAATAGCCTAAGGAATTAAGAGTAATGAAAATATTGCACAGCTTTAAACTGAATAACGTTTCCAATTTTTTGATGTGCATCGAAGTGAGCACATCTGCAGTGCAAGCGCCACCTAATTTTCAATTCTCGGAAGTCAGTTTGGTCACTGGTTCCTCTTGTGATTAGTTTTAGCCGTTGTCTAAGTATTTTTTAAACTTTTTGATATTGTACTTTTCAGATATTCAACTTTAATAATATTTTAAATCCTGTTATATCTATTTTGCTAGTCACTGGTAAATATCAGCGGTTTTTATTTATTGTAAGCAGCTAATAATAATAATAATAATAATAATAATAATAATAATAATAATAATGATTATGTTTATCCAGGGAGCCTACATCGCTGAAGCGGTTTTCAGTAGGGCCCTGCAACATAATTACAAAATATATATAAATATAATACAATAAATATTTAAGTATATGTAAATATAAGAAATAAAAGATAAAAGTGTGATTACAAGTGTGATTTAAAAATCGCTAATGTGTTACTATCTCTTATGCTTTCGGGCAAAGTGTTCCATTCCGATGCTGCATGGTATAGCATCGTTTGCTTCCCCCAGTTAGTTTTAACTCTAGGAAGGCGGAAGTTGGTATTTCCTCTAGTATTATAGTTATGTATGTCTCTGTTTCTTGAGTAAATATTAAAATCGAAATTTATAAGATTATTTACAATTCTATACATATAAATAAGGCGGTGCTTTTTTCTGCGAACAGCCAGGGTCTCAAAATTTAAAAATTGTAGTGCTTTACTAGAAGAGCTATCTTTAGGCCTATCTAGAATTATTTTTGCTGCTCGATTCTGTAAGATCTGAAGTTGGTTCATAATAGTCTCATTGTTCTTGTCGCCCCAAATGACATCGGCATAATCCCAAAGAGGAACAACCAGGGTATTGTATAACGTAATTCTAGCGCTCATCGGTAGCAAGTACTTTACGCGTCGTATGATACCAATTCTTTGATTCACTTTCTTTGATAAACTATCTATGTGCTCAGACCATGACATGCATTGATGTATTGTAACACCCAAGTACTTAAAAGACTCAACACGTTCTAAATGATCTACACCTATCACAATGGATAAGTCCTGGACGTTCCTATATTTGGGAGAGCGGTTACTACCAAAGAGCATGAACTTGGACTTTGTAGCATTTAAGGTCAAGAGATTTAATTTAAACCAAGAGGAGAGTTGTCGTAGATCCGCGTTAAGAGCCTCAGAAATCTCTTCAGTCGAGGAACCACTGTAGTAAATAACGGTGTCATCGGCGTATATAGCAGCTTCACAGTGCTTCAAACATGTAGGGAGACTGTTGACATATAAAATGAAGAGGAGGGGGCCCAGAATACTCCCCTGAGGAACTCCAACTGGTATATAACGTGGGGCAGAGAGGGCGCTACCAACAGAAGTTGATATTTGACGATTCGCAAGATATGATTTGAACCATGCGAGAGCTTGAGT
>JAOBYE010631074.1:8545-26903 GCA_025403585.1 Parazoanthus swiftii
AAAAAACTGGCAGTTTCTCCTGGTTTCAATATACAAAAATTCCAGATATAATAGTCAATTATTTAATAACTTTTAAATACCAAATATCTGATAACCATTTCTGCTTACCAGAAAGACCGATATCTTGATCTCCAGTTATTAAATGCTGTAATTCTTCAATTGAACACTGCAAAATAATATTAGATTCTATAATAATTTACTAATTTTATTAAAATTTATATCATTTCTAAAAATATATCCTGCTACAAAAGAATAATAATAAACAAATTGAAATAAGTTTTACTTGTCTGAAAACAGATCAAGACTTAGTATAAATTATTTACACTTTTCTGACATTATCATAACTACTTGAATCCTGATTCAACCATAGGGTAATTATCTATTGAATAAATGAATGGTTAAAATTGACAGCATCTTATACTTACATTTGAATCTATTTTTGCTCTTTTCAACTGTACATTCCTTTCTTTATATTTCTGGATCAGTTCATTCACTGGGGTAAGAGTTAAAAGTAGACAACAAAATGTCAGTAACCACAATTACGGTATACATAAAACTCATAAATCACCACCACATATGAAAGTAGATTTGGCCAAGGGTATCATGATAAATGCATATGATTCAATATACCGTTATATGTCTTAAAGGCTGGATCAGGGGTTAACTAGCATAAATTATTTTTTTTTGCATTATTCTACAAATTCACTTTTTCAGTAGTTTTTCACCCTGGATTCCTATAGTAAACTTGTACATAACTGTACAATCATGTTTTTGATGCAAAATATCATAAATTTAAGTAGATTTAAATTATGGCTGACAATTATATTAAAACCTAACTTGTCAATTAAATAGACCCTCAGTCTGTACTAATAACAGTTACATATTTTTTCAATTCCGCGAATATAACCAATACCTTCCCCCAAGGGCAAATCACTGACTAGTATAATTAACATTTTACACTGTATGAGAAATAACCAGTACCTTCCCCCAAAATCACTGAATGACTAGTATTAATATAAACTTAAACAGTTCAAAGGCACCTCATAATTAGATAATAGCAAATTATTATTCATTAGACAAAAACTCTTCCCCTGTGCTACATGTACAACTCTCTACCCGGGCCATAAAACGTTCTATAGTCAACAGTCTTTATCATTGTTTGACCTTTCAATGCCACTCCAAAAGTACTTTAAACTTCAATTGTACGTTACATATGCCTTGGGTTTTAATGCAAAAAGTTATTTGAATGTAGATATTCCAAAGTACTAAATGAAGTGGTCTGCAGCCTTTTTCTATTAAATATGGTGAATATATATTAATACTGACAGTTAACTAACTAGTACATTGTTACATCCTATTTACTGTAGTCAATCAAGAAGCCACAAAAAACATGTTAAACGGAAAACGGGAGACCCATGTACAGGTATAAAGTTTTCTTTCCTGTAAATTGGTTGGGAGACTCTTATGTTTATTACCCGGGCCGGAGGCACCAAGTTGAGTTTTCGGCTCCATTTTTATTTTTATTTTTTTTGTGTCACAATTGTCCTACATATGCGTCAATTTTTAGGTGGCGCAGTGGTTAGTGCATTGGACTAGCAACCTGATCGAACTCGGATTCAACATGGCATGGGTTCAAATCCTGGCGGATGCATCTCAATTTTTTTTCCCTCGCTGAATTTTTTTTTCTCTTTTCTCTCTTTTCACATTAAAATGGAACAATATGAAACAAGAGGCTCTATAAAAAGCCTAACTCGGGCCAAGCCGTATTCTTTTAAGTAGCTAGACAGTTTAAAACAGACTGAAAGAGCATATGCCTCCATTTCACTTGTTCACTACAATTCGCACATTATTTTGTATGGAAACACAAACTAGGTGAAGTAGAACAGATGCTGGTTTTGAAAAGAAAATGGCTAGCAGATTATTTATGTATGATTAGAAGCTATAACGCTTTTGATTTACAGGTAAAGTTTACATTGTGGTCAAGTTTTGTTCTTTATGATACTTGTTTTAGTTACCTTTGTATAGATGATTATTATATTTGTGACTGAATTTGCTGTTACTGACAGTAAGTTTTGACCATTATTACATTTGTGACCAATTATTACTGACATAAATTTGTGCCTTTTACAGGGTAGGCTACCTACTTGTGCTACTGAAAATTAAATTGGTCTGGCCTAATTTATAATCAAAATTATATACATTTGATGTTTTGAAGAAAATAAAAATGTATTGATATATTGGGTGAGTGTGAAATGGTTAAGACACAATTATTAATAATTTAAGCTAAACCTGAGGAATAACATTTTCTTATTAACATTTTTGTAAGAGCATATTAGAGACCCTGTTTTATGGACTTAATCAATATTTTTCTGCTCGACTACTGAATGAGTTTGTTCAGAAAGAAAATTACACTTGTCTACCACTGATGACTATTTAATTATAACACTTTGATGTCAATAAATCACTTACATAAAAAGTTTGGGAATATTTGATCAGCTTTCTCAATGACAAAGTTACACTTTGGACAGCGATTACTTTCATCCAGACTCCGCGTTATGCATTTATAACTGAAATGGAACATGTAAACTATGTTAATATATAATTTGTGATTCAAAAATGTCTCTTGAGCACTTGTAGAGTTGAAATGTAACCATCTGTAGGAAATCTGTCCCCACAGTCCACTTTCTTGCTGTGTCATAACAGATGGCCCCAAATAGATTTTGTGGGGAATTGAATTTGGCTTATTTTGACATTGCCATGATTGGGATTTGGTATTCCAATAGAAGAGAGTTTACATGAGGAGTTTCATCTATGAGTGGAAAACAGGATGAGACCAAATGGCAATAGGACGGCAATAGGATGACAGCTTAACAGAATTAATAATATGGTTAATACAAAAAGCTAAATGGTATGATGTGAATTGTTAAGCCTATTTGGGGTTTCACAGCAAGAAAAACATCTTAAGTTGATTTAAAAAGCAATATGATTTATTTTAATTATGTGACAGAGAAATGAGAAACACTCAGTCATGATACTTGATTGTAAACTTCCTGATTGTATTATAAATAATTGAGGGCATTAAAGAGGCCAGCAACAAAATGAAACTAAGTTAGGAGACTGAAAAATCCTCCTCATTTAATGCAACATATACACAAATCTTAGTGCATATAATCTGATTTCCAACAGTATGCATCTGTAAAAATACTGATGAAAATCACAGACCAAACATTTAATGACTGCTGAGCAGAGCGAGAAATCTGATACAAAATTTATGTTTTTGTATCATTAATTTTTGACACTGACATTTCTACACTGACATAAACGTACACAGCTTCTGCACAAACTTTCTTTGCAATGACCGTTATTTTGATGCTCCTTCAAAATGCAAGGTTTAACTTTTAAAAAGCAAAAGGTGTGAGCGAATGCATTGCTATTTATATAAAACTGTAACCTTGTAGATTTCAGTCGCATGAAAGAAACTCGAAACTGATTCAGGTCAATGTTTGCTAACAAATTTCTGCAAGAACCCACATTGCTTACCAGAACGTGTGTCCACATTTTGTCATGAAAGCTTCATCTATCATATCGAAGCATATCGGGCTGAAGGAAAACGAGATAAAGATTAAAGACAACATTTGCCAACCGCTGCCACACTTTAAAATCGAAGAAGTCACGCAAACAAAATGACAAATGAATGTCATAACCCTTAAAAATAATACTACATGGTTGTGTACACAGCAACATTTCAGAAGCTACAAACTACTAACCAAACATAATCGCTGTTTTTGTTGCTGAAACTTTCAGTAATGCCACTGTATATTGGAGGATGCGGCCTCTTTCGTTGTCTTCTCTCCCGACCTCCAACTCGAGGACTTGCACTGGGAATTTCTCGTGCCATTTTTTTCAAGCTTTTCCAAAAGTATTACGCATATAATACATAAATTTTTAACTTATAACGTGAAATTATTACTGAGTTTCTTGAAACTAAGCTTGAAGCAACAATAGCAATAGCCGAGATTTCAGATTGTCTCATTCAACCTGCATTTTTCTGGACGACGAAAGGTCACTTCAGTTCAAACTCGTGCCCGGGATTCTCCGAGTGTTTGCTTTGCCTCGGATATGTTTTCGGAGCTTATCGGGAATTATCGGCAAAGGTCGTCATAACTCTCGGCGACATTTTCATTTATCACAGGGGGTACGGTTGTTTTTTTATTTTTATAACTTTGTTTTTCGGATTTTTCCCAACTTATTTTGGCACAACTAGCTTTCACAATTTATACAGAAAGAGTATTAAATTTTATTGGCACTTCGTAATCAGAAGATATATGGGCGTTTATCCAACGAAAGTTCATCTAATTGCGGAAACTTTTGCTGTTCCCTATAGCTGTTTGCTTTGAGAAATTTGTCCTTCTGTGTGTGGTTTCTCCGGATACTCGCTCGGTCGGGACTGATTAATTACGAGTTCCTGTTACATGCACGCGCGCACGGGTTCCTGGGTAAACAGGGTGGGGGATCAGGGATCTGTATGAGGATGGGGGGGATGTGCCTAGGGAGAGGGAACTTGACACGAGCTTTCACGAGCATGTCAAATTGTCCTGAGTTCGGATACGAAAAAAATGGTCATCATCAGAGCATGAGTTGGACTGCCTCAAACTCTGAAAAAACTCCCATTTTAATTCAAATCAGAAAAATTAAAAAGCTGGAGTAATTCAAAAGTGAACTGAAAACGTTTTTCGTAACTTTTAGTATTATTGTAGTTCGATATGTAATGGTATTAATTTTGTAATGGCATTAACAGGGCTGAGTGGGGATGTAATTCGTTCTGTAATCATATAAATTGATAACAGAATCGGACAACCGCGTTTACCGCGAATATGATAACAGACAGGAGTCCTATTGCCAATTTAGCATAAATGTTACAACTTCCGAGAGAAAAAGGAATTTAGTGTAGTTGCCTGGTAGCTACGCGTGCACGTGAACAACCATGCAGCTTGGAGCACAAGTATAGCCAAAGGTGGTTGTTTGTTGTTGAGGTTTCGGGTCTTTGTATGGGGATACATATGACTTTATCTTAATAATGCACGACACATGTATTGGAACCGTTTGTTTTAAAATAGCGCTAACTAAGAAAGGTAAATTGAAAAACATTTTCAGAGATGCCAAGTTTCACTGATCGGCTGGCTGGAGATTTCTCCGAGCGAGCGCCGCAGGCGCAAAGAGTTGTGTGAGGGGGTCGGTGTACAGGTAATATTGTAGTAGTAAAGTTATTACTATTAGTGATTGATGCTTGCTGAACTTCAAGTTATTTTTTCAGTCTGGCATTTTTGTGGAAAGGAAGGATGATGTAGGGCGGGGGAGAAGATGTAATGAAAGCTGTGCAGGAGTGACTTATAGCAATTTCAATCAATTACTTGCAAGCTTTGTTCACGTCTTAAGGATATGACAAAGACAACTTCACTGACTTAGAATGTTGTATTTCACACAGTATTATATACAATCTTTAACGGAAAGATTTGTCTTTGCCAAGGAGCTCCAAAAGTTGCAACTAAAAGGTGTGGAAAGAAAAATTTCTTGGCTATAACTTATAATCCGTCTTTCAATGCACACTTTCAGGATTTTAGTTTTCAAGGATGTAGATTTTAAACTTTATGGCAAAAGTGATAACAAATGTAAGCAAATGCCAAGCTTTTTATGAACTCTGGGAAAATAATCATCATAGCGCATGCAGAAGACTATGACCACTTCAGTCATCAGTCAAAACTGTGAGAATATGGTACCGCCCAACCCTATTCTGCAGCTTTGTATTACTCTTTGAAAGGGACGAGTGGCATTTTAAAACAGTACAGTCGTTTCTAAACATTGCTTTCCTTATTCCAAAGAATGTTTAAAACGAGAAGTTTTACATCAAAAAGTTGTAATTTGAGTAATGTTTGGCAGTCTAGCCTGTGCCCCCTTCTTATCCCATCCAAAATGGCTCCCTTGCAAAGAATTCCTTGCAATATACGAAACTGGAGATCAGCAGATGAGTCACAAACGAAAGTTCTTAATCTTGGATAAGGCCAAAAAATTTGGGCAACTTTATCATACAATATCTCATTCTATCGAGTTGTAGTGAACTGAAACTGGGCAGTATTTGAGAGCAATTGAGCTAGTTCAAATATTATGCACCTATCAATATCGACCCAAAGTGGGCCAGTGAGTGCAATGAGCAGGGAATTTGGTATTTTCTCTTTTCCCATGATTGGGTAACTTGCAAAGTTATGGGCCTGCAGTTTATTTTCTCACTTGGTTTGACCAAAATACCATGCCTTCTTTCTGGGAACTTGACATTCTTTTTTATTATTTTAGTCAAATCCCCATGCATTGCCCCCCCCCCTCCCCCTTCCTTGGTTTACATTGACAGACAACCTTGAGCACAGCGATCTTGAACTCAGGGGCTAATAACACAAATACTTGTTCAGGTGATAAATACTACAAAAGATGTGTTTGAAATACTTGCAAATCAAACGAATGTACCAGAAAAATCTTTTCTCTTAGTTAAGGTTTTCTTTCCGGGGCCAACATCTCAGGTTTCCAAAAACTTTGGTTCATCAGTTCATTGCCTTGGCTTGTGGATATCAGACAGGCTTCAGGGGCTGTGAATTGGTATGCCTCAATCACATTTTCAATTCCAGACTTTCCAGTTAATAAATACTGGTATTGTTCTTATACATCCATGCATTGTGGAGAATACCACTCCATTAACTTGGATCTACTGAGAAGTACAGTGCAACACTCCAGTCTCTGATGCATGGAAACACGAAGTTTGAGTGGAACGTTGCATTACGAGTCCGATTTCCAAATCTTGATAGTCTTATCACTCTCCAGAGCTCCTGAAGCAATAATGTTTTCTGTTGGGTGGCAGGCACAGCACAGCACCACATCTATAGATGAAGAGCGAATAGTTTAGCAGCACTGCAGTATGCATTATTTCAGTCAACTGTTAGTTTATTTTTTACCCTGCAAACATGACCAAAAAGCAATAGATGTATGGGAACAACTTATGTTTTTCCTGTGACCATCCGTGATTTATTATAAAGTTATAAAGTTTTCAGTTTGTTCAGGGCAGGAAGAGCTTGGGTGGTCAAATGAGAGGTCTGCTCTTGATTCATGTGTGGTGCACAAGTTTTCTTATTGGCTTAGGCCAGGTAGTTCTGACTGGAGACTCCACAACTGGCACATGCAAATGAAGTTTATTAATCTGTTAACAAAACCTGAAAGTCTGGAAATTACTTCATGTAGGCAATCATTGAATGGTTCTACAACTAACCCCAACCCCAACTCTAACCCTAACATAACTCTATGGTTAATACATGTATGTAGCAATAAAGGTTTAGGAAGTTTAGAGAAAGAATATATGAAGAACCATTCGATGATTGTATTTTCCGAAAGTCTTCTGCACAACTTGAGCTGATACAGCTGATGGTTATATTCAGTACTTTATAATGAACATTTACTTGGAAACCATTGCTCTGCCACAACATATCAAAAGGTTGTTTACTAATAGGAAACACTGGGGTAAGATGTTTCAGGGAACGTTTTGTTCAGGAAGAATGCTTTAAAAAGTCTCGAAGCAGAGTCTTTAAAACAACGAATAATATAAAGACCAAAAACAGTTTGTTTTTCGATTCAAAGTTCAATAGCAATACCTGTCTGTGTTTTGCAGTTGTTACTACCAATTTCAGTAAATCTTTTGTTTTTAAATAATATCTGCAAAATGATGGAACTGAAAACCAGGGTAAGCACAGTCTTCTTTCATGCCGAGTCCTATGACTTTGAAAGGTTGAAAGGATCAAATGGCAAGCAAGTTTAACAGTGTCCTAGAAAGCATACCTTTGTGTCCTTCAAGTTTCTGAGCAACTTCCTTGGACTGGAGGTTCCAAATGTACACAGTGTTGTCTTCTGAACCAGACACAATCCACTGTGACAAATTTAAATGTTAACTTGAGCAAGACAAAAATATTACACAGATTCTCTAAAAGATTTTTTTATGTTCAATCCGATGTTTGGCTTGTCAAAGCAATGAGTGCAGTACTAAATATATATATACAAAGAGGTGTAATTGAGAAAAAAAATATTTAAGATAAATATAACATTTTTAAAATAAATAAAATTATTGATGAAAACTGATACATCAAGTAATATCAATGGTAGTAATATCTTCATTAGTGTACTCTCTCAGAGTTTTTGATTACTGGTAACTAATTACAAGAAAATATAAAACTATTGACATTGAAACATTATTTTATAATATACAGCTAATTCAAAAAAGGTCGTCACAACTCAATAGTTGATACTGGAATTGAAAGGAACTTTGGGTACACTAAGGGACTGGTCAATAAGTATAGGGGGGTTGGCCAGAGCAGAAAGGGGGGGGTCACCAGATTTTTAACTGTGCAATAGGGGTGGGTTATGTTGTTTTGGTCTCTACTGGGGGGTGGGTTATGAGTTTTTGAGTTTTGAGCACCTGATTTCTATTTATAAAAAAAATGAAATTTTGTGAAAACTCTTTAATAATTTTCGATAACACCTTCCTATTACACATTTTTTATTTTGTTCAATAACTGATTTATAAAAAAAAGGTTAGTGTCAAAAACTTTATTTTATATTTTTCCCAACACATTTATCTAAAAATAGTTGCCTTGATGTCTTTTTGCACACACAATCATTTATATAAAACAGTATTAGGTATAAATATTCTATTCATTCAAATAAAAATGCCTCTTTCATTTATAACCACATTTATAAATCAAACACAATTGTGTAAATTTGAGATATGGTGTCTGTATCTTTTCACTGAATGTGGTACTACACTTCAACTTCCTGTATTATTAAAGCTAGACACAAAATATACATAAAATCAACTTCATTTTTTCGTTATGAAAGTTATGGAACTGATGACATTCTTGGTAATTCAAAGCAAAGAAAAAGCTAAAGCTGTTTTAAAAGTCATTGAAGAAAGCACAGAGTACCTCCATATATCAAATTCATTTAATATTGCTAGATATTATAATTAAAGTATTCTGCCATGCAAAAAAACTGATTTAATGTTAGATTTGTATTACATTTCAAGGTGGGGTGGGTCATGGAATTTTGAGCCAGGGAAAGGGGGTGGGTCAGCAAAATTTACGCCTTTCTTGGGGGGCTGGGTCATTGTTTTTACCAAGTCATATCTTCCTGTGCTCCAGCCCACCCCCCCCTATACTTATTGACAAGTCCCTATCATTATTTCAGTGGTAAATTATTGTACTATGATGAACCTATGTACACTATACACTAAGCAAAGTCAATGCTATCAGCTTGATGTCAAAGCACCTTGAACCCCCATAGTTTCTTTCAGTTCCAGTATCAATTATTGACTATGAGAACAGGGCCATAGCAAGCCTTGGAAAACTGGGGGGGCACAAGTTGTGAGCCTTTTATTGGGGTCTGGGGGCATGCTCCCCGGGGAAATTTTGAAAATTGGTTTGTCTAGGCTCTTTTCTGTTTCAATGACGCTCTCTCGAGAGGGTCCGCCATTTTTAGTTCGACTCTCTTGTTCACTTATTCTTTCATTTAGAAGCCTTACATCTCGTTGGGCTGCCTCCAATTTCTGTTTTAATTCGGTATTACTCTTTTTTAAAGCTTTTACCTCTTTTGTAGGAGTAGCCATATCAAATTTGGTCAAAAAATCCGATTACCAGAAATTCAGTATCCAGTGTTTGGTATTTAATAATAATCTAGTTATTCCCTAAAGTGAAGGTAACCATTAATGAAAATGCAGAGTTTATATTGTACTATAACTAGTTGATGATGATCAAACTGGCTTGGCTGAAATCCCTCGTACCTTGCCTCCTGTTACTGAGAAATTTGCAAAGACACAGTATTTTTCATTCTTGTGTCCTGTGTAGGTCTTCAGGCACTACAAACAAATCAAAATGTCAAAATTATGAAACTGATACTTGTGTTTGGTAGGCAGGCTAGATAAGTTTACAACAGGTTTGTATCTAGGTATTACTTGTTTTGACTTTACTTCCTTGGTCACACAAACAACTGATTTCAGTAAAAGTTTCCCCAATGCCATGTTTTGTAAATGTCAAAATATGGCTTGTTTGTGTAGCCAAGTTGAGTTTGTAACTCGAACTTAAAAAATCAAACTGCGTTTTTGAGATGTCACAGATTATCCTCACATATGATCCACTTGTTTATATGTATGTCTTCTCGAGTGCAATGTGTAAATAGGATTTTACAGGAGACAGTGCGTAGTGTATTTGTTCCACAGTGTAATTGAGATGTGGTCTGTAGTTTCGTGGATTTCATACAGTATTCAGTTTTCAATATCTCAATACACAGTAGTTTAAGTTTTCCAACTTCCTATTACTTTTACCTGGATTGTGAAGATCAGTTTTGTTGATATATTTGGTAATGTACATGTGGTTTGTAGGTCATGTTACTTGATGTGTACATCTGTATTTGACAAGCATTTCACAAATTAAAATTACGTTACTGCTCCGGGATTTGTTGTGTTCAGTTGTGTTTTTTGAGCTCTGCTCCTCTTTTATGTTTGTTTTATTTCAACTCACTGTCACAACTGAAACAGTAGTTTCACACAAACTATGACTATAAAAGAACCTCAACCACCCAGCCAGTCACATTTACATTTTGCTTGCCCACTTCAATCCCACAATGCAATCAGGATACCAAAATTAAAAAATCATGAATTCAAAGTGATCCCTTTTGTTTTCAGACAAAATCATTTGCAATATAGAAAACCCTAATTTATGTTCAACATACCTTTCCCTTGCTATAGTCCCAAAGCTTTAGTTTGCTATAGAGAAAAACAAGAATGCATATGATAAGTATACATAACATACAATTACCAAATGGTTGCAGTGCCAGGCCCTGTCTCATTCACTAACATTGCATGTATAATGTTACTACGGCAAGAATGAAGTTTTGGCACTACAACCACAACATGTCACATTTCAAGAAAGCAGCAGTGGTAATTTAAAAGCAAAAGGTTGTGTTCAGAGAACCAAGACCCAACAGGATTTACAAACCAAAATATTTTTCTGCTCTGCATCAGACCTATGTTTAAAGAGCATTTGGGCACATCTTGTTGATACAGCCAAGGGTTCCATAGGGCATCCTAAGAATTGGAGTACGCAGTTGTTGATTGCCACTGAATTTCAAACGCTGCAGCCCGTATTAGTACTTCATTGAGTTGCTGCCTACCACTTTCCAAGCACGTGAAACATACCTGTCTAGTGTGGCTGCTAGTATGTATTTTCCATTTGGTGAGAACTTGACAAAAGACACTGGTGGGTTCTCTTCATCTGCAAACAAAAACTATGCTATCACCAAACCAATATAATTTCAGCGACAACTGACATTTTAATGTCAAAGTTGTAAGTACCCACAAAAATCATCAGTTTTAGGAACTTTCTGATAAGAAAGTTCTGACTTCTCTGGAAGAACTGCTGCTGACCAGTAATTAACCACTAAAACAGGGGTGGAAACAAACTTTTTTCAGCACTGGCCAGCCTGGCCAGCCTGGCCAAAAGCGAAAAGAATCCACAGGTCTGCCTAACAAAAGTTTCACCAGCTTGAAATAAATTCATCTTTTGTAGATCAAAATCAGGTTTGCTAAAAGGTACATTAGGTTTAACTAGTCTTCAAAAGGTGAAATTCTCCTTGTTCCACAATTCACATCTTCCTATAAGCAATGAATCTATCCATTGATTGTGCTGTACATCATTCATCATACAAAATTGATAAGAATACAAAATAATGTGTTTTTAAAATATTAATATATTACAAAAGCTTCAGTAATTTCTAGTCTGAAGTGAAGTTCATGTTGCTAAAAACACACTTATTAATAAGGAGTTACAGTATATTTATAACAGTTACATTACAAACTTAATTTGAATGAGACACACAAATTAATGTTTTTTTGTGCAAAATGTACAGGCCAAACGGGGCCAGTGCTTGAATCGTGAAATCTACTAGACTTAGGCTGAGGTGAAATTTGGCAGCCACTGTCAGTTGGTAATTTCCATCTTGTCCATTAAATTCCTATATACTTAGAAAGATACAAATTACATATTACTTTTCAGGTGCTCCCTGCGGGGCTTTTCAGCAACTTTTTCACAGCAAACAATTATATTTGTTTCAGTGAGGGTCTTGGCCAGACCACTGTCAGCAGTCCACAATGATTTTTTATCCAAGACATTGAGTTGCACCCTCAGTAAACAGACCACAACACCGAGATTACCCTACTCTTTTTGAGGAGTGTGTGGAATCTTTTAAATCCCCTGATAGAATGTCAAGAAACTAGATCAATGGCTTAACATCCCTGTCCACAAACAATGTCATGAAAGAAGGTTGTCCAAAGTTCAATCCTTGTCCAGGCCAGGGATTGAAACCGAGACCTCCTGGTTGGCAGTCAGAGATTTTACCAATTGCGCACTGTGCCAACCCAGAAAATAGTGGCACAGAAAACAATGCAATAACAAGTAACTGCCCATAGCAGGGGCAGCAAATGGCCGGCAAATTCTACATCGACCGGTAGATTTCATGAAATGCTGGCCCAACTGGCATGCACATCATGAGAGAAACAAAGAAAAGCTTAATGGACTTTAATTCGATTTTTTAGAACAACCTTTTCAAGTTTTTCTTTTTGAATCAAAAGTCTTTGTTTACTTATAAGTTTAACAAATCAAATGCAATTTAATAGTAAAACAAACAACAAAAAACATTTGCAGTCTTGTCTGTATTGGTAGGAAAGCAACATGCGAGCTGGTCTATTTCCCGCTATTCTGCTTGAAGTCAAGCAATCGCTATCAAGCTATGGATTCATGATGAGTCAGTCTTCTTTATTGCAACAGTGGTTCTTTGGGTCCACTCCAGAAAAAGACTGAAGAATGAAGAGCGATTGGAGCAGGGTAGAGAATAATTACGAGGAGAGAAGAAAGTGGATTGGAAGACCACATGGATTGTGGACAACAGGGGACTTCTAAGAAACTGGCTACAGTATGATAAAGAACAAAATGAGATGTTTTGTTCTTGTTGCTGATGATATGTAAGAGGCAGTGAAAGAAGTGAGCCATTTGTAGAACTTTGGAACGGATCAATTCAAGCTAGCAGGAATAAAAACCCACGAAAGCACATGTACTTAGTCATGAACAGTGCATTTGAGTAAAGGTGGCATAGAGCATCCCATCACAGGATTCGGTGGCGGACACGGGAGCAAAATAAATACAGGTCTATTTCGTGCAACCTGCAACAGATAAGAATTGACAAACCTGACATAACCAACAGCTTGTTGTCCTATTCAAAGAACAGTAAGGCAAAAGAGGATCACACAAGATCCAGACTGGGAACTGGACCTGGGTCCATCTGATCAAACTCACAGAACTTACCTGGCACCAAACATAATAGTTCGTCAAGGTATCATGAAGTGTGACTTCCACAACAAAAAAAACAGCCTAATATGGGCCTGACTTACCAATCAGTGTCTTGAGGCACTGTCCAGAAGCTGTGTCCCAGATCCGACTGCAAAAGTTCAATGCGCTCAGTCAGGATTTTTACTACACATACATGTAATGCCACATTAATTTCTTTAATTTCTGGATTTTTGGAATTTTGTAACAGAAGAGAGAATAAAAGTAAAGTATGACCAGTACACTCTGTTCTGATTTTTCTTTTTCACCAGTCTTCTGGGACCACTCTTGCTGTTGTACTTCTAAAATGTTTATTAATAAGTACTTTGGCAAACTTCTGGAAAAAAACTTCATTCTTATTATAAGTTATGTAAAATTTATTGTTAAAATTTTTATTTACATTTTTTCATCTTTGCCAAACATATCAATAACAACTGATGGATAAAATTAATTCATGATGCAACCAGGATATAACTGAAGCGAAAACTTCAAAACTTGATGTTGAAACAAAATTGATTCTGAGGAAAAAGAAGGTAGGCTATAAAAAAAAATTGCAAAACAGCTAAAATTAAGGCAAATAAATAAAGTAAACTAAGATGTGAAACAATGTGACCTAGGGTGTATTCAAAATAACATAACATGTTGTGTTTCATTTCAGCCAACTTGTGATAATTGAAGTTTTTAAAGTCCTCTTTAATTATCGTTTATATTCAAAACAAAACAATAGTTATCATTATTCAGGAATCAAATTCACTTTTGGGTTACCAGTGAGGGCACTTTTAGCCCCTGACCACCTTCAAATACCAGCTACTTAAAGGCCCTTTGGTACAGCCTAGGGGCAATTGATTTTGCATTTTTGCACTGCTCCATCTTTTTGTGGCATCCAACATTCTTCTTCTTCACAATGTAAGTTCCTCGGATGAAGATCATATCTGCTACTAACAATGGTGACCACAATTATATCTCCTCAGTGCCCCCACTACTTCTGAAAATCAAGGGTCCTTGGGACCCCCTATTGAAACGTGTGCATCCCTTTTATATCTAATTTTTGTGCATCAAATATGCATCACAAGGGGTTAATGGGAACCCTGTTTCCTACTCATCAACCTGAAACATTAGCAAGGGATGTTCTTTTTTTCCATTTTCGCCCTAACCATTTCTGAGAGTTTTTGGTTTTCTTCCTCACTCCTGGGAGTCAGAAGTACATGTAACTGAAGTTGAAGATGAGTCAGCTGTACTGGACAACCATGGTTGAAGGGGATGAAATTTCCACACCTCAATCAAAAAATTATTGTTTTGTATTTGACTGATAAATAAATCTGGTACCATTTTGGTACTGGTCATCAACTAACTTTCTTGTGGCTAAAATGCTGAAAGGGAACTAAAAGGTTCCTAGAACTCACCATAGTCCATCGTAACTGCTGGAGACTATTAATGCACCATCTCGGTTAAAATGGACCTAAACATGAGCAAAAAAACATTGTATTAATTATAGCTATAATATTAAGCTATATATGAACAGTCAAACCTCGAACAAATTGATTCATCAGGACCTCGATAAATAGTCTGGATACTCGGGAGTCCCAATATTTGAAAATATGAATATTAATGAGATACACAGTAAACATTTCCACAAAAGTCCAGTCTCATTGGCATTGTAGACTACCGTATTTAGTTGGGGTTCAGAATCTTTTCCTCAATCACTTCTTGCTTCTTGCTTGCTCTAACAGACTAGTTGCTTTTATCCAAGTCCGAAAAATCAGACTTTTGCCAAAACATGTTAGTAAAACTGCTACAACATCTTTCCAATGCAGCAAGAAACTGACTGCCACATTCTGCTCCTTTCTTAACTGGATACTTAATCCAAGCTTCTGCTTTTAAAAACACTTCTAAAACTGAATCTAACAGCTTACTGCCATGCATGTCATGCAGCTTCCAGTCATCTATCATTACACTCTTAACCAATCAAATCCCTGCAGTGTTTTCACAATGCTTGGTCTCTGAATGCAATGGCTTCTGGGCAGGTTCATTTTCTCTTCTCCTCCCTTCTTTTTCCCCTCTTTACTTTTCCCTTTCCCCCAAAAAAATGAGCCAGCTCGCAGGCTAGTTATAGTGTCACATCATTAAGGAATTATGAAAAATAGCAGTGCTAAAATATTTGAATGAGCTATTTTTAGGAAGCATTGGCTTCTGAAGAGATTCATCAGTTCAATAAAAATATTTACCAGTCCCAGTTAACAGGCCCATACTCATGTATATCAAATGTAAGTAATCTGACCCAATAAGGGTCTGATATTTATTTACGAGAGTCTACTGATAGAGTTCTGCAAAATTACAGAAGTTGAACCCTAATCTTGCTGTCCAATGCTACAAACCCCTGTCCCAATAAAAGATACCTCTTACAAAACATGCACTGGCAGGCCTTCTTACCGCTGTCACTGGGTCTGAATGGGCTGGTAAAGTCTTCAGACATTTTCCTGTTTTTACATCCCAAATCCGTACACTCTCATCAAACTGTTCAAAATGAAAAGAACATACCAGTTAATAAATTTTATATAAATATTGATAAATATATATTTTACTCTTAACCTACAGTATGAACCAGAAATATGCTTTCAGGAAAAGCCAGACAAGTAACTACAGTCAATACAACATTTTGCTTGTTAACATGAAACTTTGCTAGATCCATAATATATCCTTCTGGAGGCTCAAGTCACAACTTGGCCAAACTCGGGCTCATCAATTAAATATATGCACATCAATACCATTTCTTGCATTCATAAAGGCATGGATACAAGTGGGTCTGGCGAAATTTTGCACTTAGTAATAAAAATGGTATTTTGGAATTTGAGTTGAAAAAACAACCACCTACCAACCAATTAAAAACTAGCTTTCTTATTTGGATACTAAATAAGGTTAATAGACACTCCATGTTCAAAACAAGGTGTTGTGTGTTGCAAGCGATGTTTACTAGTCTCATCTCAGACAATCATTTTCATCATGGCTTTTCTCGGTCTCTCTAATGTGAGTATTTTCATGTAACAACAACTTACAACAATCTTTTTATCTGTACTCAAACTTACACATAAATACTGATACAGATAGGAAGGAATAATAAAAGGTTAATTTTACATGGTTGAGTAAAGGGTACTTGAAGTAACCAGTGATGCATGTGTGGAAAAATAAATAAAGCAGAAAAAGAAATTGAAACCAGAAGGAAATCATAGTTTTTATACACAATTTACTAAAGAATTTGTGTGAGCACAAACTTGTATTCATTTGATAATAATTTCTTTTTAGCTAGCCCTCAGTAAGCTTCCAACTGCTACCAGTTAATCTTTTTTGAATCCCCTGTCTGTGCCATGAGCTGAATTACAATGTTTACAAACAAACACATTTCCCCTTCAAGTCATAATCCATGGTGGGCAAAACACAAGGTCCAGCTCAAAGAACTATGAAATGAAAACACAGACACCCCCCTATCCCAGGAACTCTCTACAGCTCTAGACGTATGTCCACTAACTGGAGCCTTTCAAGAGCAACTTACCGATCCAGACACTATTAGGTTGGACTGAGGGTTGAAGTTACAACAAAATACATAGTTGCTATGTCCTTTAAGAGTTTTTAAACATTTTCCCTGAAATTAAAGTAAAAAAAGGTTACTAACATTTATATCAGTGTTTTTCTTAAGGCCGGTACACCAGTAAATTGTACCAACATTCCCAGGTGACTGTACCACCTTTCCCCAGCAGTGACGTCTGGTAGTTTTTTAAAAGTCACCAAAAAAAATATTTAAAATTAAATACAACTCTAACCTGTGATTAATTAACTAGAACTAAATGTTCTGGGAAACATGTTCCCAGACCCTCGCAATTTCGACAACTTAAAGCAAGGTGTACCTTTCTCCCACTCAGTGTACCCCATTTCCCAAACCTTAAAAAAACACTGTATATGAAAAACATCAAATATCAACGAGCTAACCAGTTGACTTAAGATGCTTTACGATTTTCTAATAGTTTTTCTTGACTTGCAACTAATAATTTAAGACCAGTCAAGCAAAATCAATCCTTAAATTTGATGCTCAATAGTGCATACTGAAGTCTGTAAAGTGAGAGAACAAAAGTGCACAGTGACAAGCAATGAAGGATTTAGCATACAATCTAGTAGATTTGTTAGGGATGGTTTTGAGTTTTCTTTGCAACAGTTGCAGTACACATCCAGTTAAATGATATACAATGGACTTGAGGCTAACAACAGGTAGTACGAGCTAGATAATTTAATGTAAACACAATTTTTTGCTAACACTTACTGAGCTAAAATCCCAGATCTTTAAGGTTTTGTCATCTGATGCCGACACAAGTAATCTGGAATCCGATGACCATGCCACATCTGAAATGCCCTGTACAATACAACAAAGTTCTTCATGTCATCCAAGAAAGGGGATTTTAAAAACAAAAACTTGCTGTCTAAAAAGTAAAAATTGAAATAATAATGACAAGTAGATGGCACATTCAACAGAGTGGCACTTTATTGCTCCACCTTATCAGTCGCTTAACATTCCCATCCAATGATGTTGTGACGAAAGAAAGTGGCCTATTAAATAAAGTGTTCAATTGTGACCAAGCCACAATTCCAACGTGGGACTTTTAAAATAGCAGTCTGAGGTCCTACAAATATTTAATAATATTATACAAACAGAAATACTTAAAGTGTAAGATAATTACTGTAATTTCCGGGCGATTACCCGCGGGTAATACGTTAATTTTTCTGTATTTAGATGGTGCTGCGGGTAATACGGAGGTGCGGGTAATGCGATAATTCCTAAATCATTTGGTATGTATTTTACTCGTTCAGTAAACTGGATGAACAGCACGTGTGTAAATGAAACACTTACAAGA
>JAOBYE010631075.1:0-12056 GCA_025403585.1 Parazoanthus swiftii
ATCGGCTTTAAACAGCGAACAAAACCAGAATGTAGAAAGAAATTTAACTGAATAGCTCTCAGAGTCGCTCTCCTGACTGTTCATGTCACATCTTTAAGTTTGCTGACTGTCAATGAAAATGAACAAAACACATAAACACATTTGACAAAAAGATTCTTGTAATTTAATATGCAGTGATAAAAACTAAATTGACTCGATCAAAGGTAGCCTCAAACTGTGTGACACACGTTTGTCAAAAAGCCGAAAGAGCGGTAAAACGAGTGGAGGCGCTCGCAATTTTTCCCGCCATTTCTACAAAACATGGGATTTCATTGGCCATTGAACTTCTGGCAGTGCGACCGCTCACTCAGAACTGCTTATGAACCTTGCCAACCCTGGCTCACTTCCGGTGAAGGTATTTTTGAGCCTTCAATGGCATGAGCAAATGGGTGGTGACTATGTTTTACCGAAATCGAAAGAGCAGTATTTTTTCTTGAAATGTAAGTATCCTTTTTCAAAAAAATGCAAAAAACAAAGATTTGGTGGCAGAAAATGCGGTTTAAAAAACACATTTATCACCCTTAAATTTCTATCTTTTGACATAACGCCAAAACGATACTTACATTTTTGCAAAATCATTTGAGGAACTAAAGGTTCCCCTAAAAACAATCAAAACTACTCAGTGAAACGTGTAGGCTCGGTTTTTTGATTGAGGTCACGTGACAGTGGGCGTGGCCAAGTGACGTCATAAACTGAATTTTATTTACCCTAAAGGGATACTATCAAAATCTTGTCCTATGAGAGCAAAGCGCAGTTAAACTGAAGCAAATTAAATTTTCCTTAGCAACGGTCTGAGAAGATAGTGTAATGGGCCCTTAACAAGTGTACGTCTATTCAAATGTTCCTTCTGGCAAAGTCTTGACTAATAAAGGTAGTTGTTTTGACTTTGATCCTTTACCTTCAGTATTATAGAATACACTAATTTTTGTAATTGACAATGGAACTTTCAATTTTTTAATTATAATATTGTGTGTGTTTAGGTTGAACTGATTGTTGGGATGATGCCGGCACTGCGAGACCTCCATGTCTGTCATAACAACATTAAAACCCTCAGGTTAAGTTTACATAAATTAAAATAAAATTATACCATCCATCCATCTATCTATCTATCTATCTATCTAGATCTATCTATCTATCTATCCATCTATCTATCCATCTATCTGCCAAATTCAACCCACTCCTCAATGGTATTATTACTATTACTACAATACAATACAATATAATATAATACAGTGCAAAACAATACTTTATTGATTTCTCCCAGTGGGACATTTCAGAGTCAGTTACAGTCATTATTATTATAATTATTATTATTGTTGTTGTTGTTGTTGTTGTCGTTATTATTGTTATTGATAATAAAAACAATGCCTCTTTTTAATAAACTTGATGAGCTAGTATGAGTTCCAACCTCTGGTGAGCATTCAACTGACTTTTTATTTTACATTTTTTCAGATGTACTCAAGACGATCTACAACGGCTATCAAATATTAGGCTGTTAAACTTAGAAGGAAATAATTTGTCTGACTGGAATGAAGTTCAGAGACTGCACAGTTTGCCCAGGTATTACAAACTACACGTGTCCAGAAATTTCACACATGTAGAAAACTTCTTTTGAGTGTGGAAACTCTCCTTTGAAAAGCAAAAACTTTCTTTGAACGCTGATAGGTTCGTCAGGTCATGTTGAGAACTTGGCTAAAGAAAATTATAGAGCTTCCTCAACAACATATGCGCAGATAGACAGAATCCTGCAGAAAGGTACAAACCCAGAACTTTAACTGATTTGGGTGTTGTTTTGTTTTCTCTTTCAGACTAGAGACATTAATATTGAACAGTAATAGATTCGTGAAAGTCCGATTTACCACAGGTAAGAAATGGCACGCAAAAATGTTTTAAAGATTACAAGCTAGTTTGGCATATTTTGTCTCGGAAAATGTAATTTTAGAGGCACGGTTAACGCATTGATTTAGTATAATTTCGGGTGGTAATGTGTCAGTGACCTCCGTACGAATTGAGACTAATCAGTTTTATTTATTTTGCACAGGTGATTCAAATTCTAGGATGTTTCCGTCTCTCAAGGCTCTGTATCTGAGTCAAACCGAGATAAGTGATGTACGTACGATTGATTAAGCTATTACAGTTCAAATAAGGTTTGCTTTTCAAAATATGAAATGGAAAATTTCCAATTCCTGAAGTATGTAAAAACACATGGTATAGCTCTTAGTGCATTTTCTGGGACTGCAAATGAATACTACCATATTGATGAAAAGCAAATTATCAAGAGTTTTCCTTTGAGTGGCACATTGTTTTGTGGCTGCATCCACTGGTTCAGAATTACAACCTATGAACTTACTAAGAGAATATAGCCACAAGCAGCTTTCACTGATTCAAATGTCTAAGCTTTTGGCTTTCATGCATTTGTGCCGGTGTAAAATTAAAAATAGATACCATCAATTTCCGTAGAACTCAGACCACTATAAGACTAGATCTAGTAAACTCAGAATGTAGCACGTAACTTGACACGGAACCAGTGAGCTAACAAACCACCACTCGCTCCTTCTACGTGACCTGTCTTTGCATTTTTGTCAAGTGTTGGTCTGAAGAACTTAACTTTTGATTGCTGTGAAGGGTTTGAGGTCTTTAAATATATACGTAATTTTTCTCCAGACAAAAAGCTTGGACGAGTTAAACAAATTGAGTGCTCTAGAGGAACTTCGTTTTTCCAAGAATCCTGTGTTCAAAGGTATGTAACATTCTTGTCAGGTATAACTACTTCTGTAGGTTTAGATTTGAAGACTCGAGAGTGTATGTACTGTACATGTACACTAATCAGTGAGGTGCCTTGTTTTCCCATAAATCTATAACTAAAGCATTTTTTAAACTAATTGGATCACAGATTCTTTCCAAATACAAATCATTACCGCCCCTTCCATTAGAGTGAACAGCGCTGGTTTAAAAGTATTTAGTTAAAGCATTTTGACAATAAACGTTGAGTGTTTACAAAATATGAGAACATTTGATTTTTCGACCAAATCAAGGTTGTCCTGGCTAAAATAATATTTTCGAATCAAAAAATATTGAAATTTTTAAATGATGCATTTCTGCAAGCCGTTTAACTGTTATCTTTATTGTTTTTCAGATGTCACATCCTACGAAAGTCGTCAGGAAATTTTAGCCCGCGTTGCTGCTATTAAAAATCTTAATGGAAGCGTGGTTAGTACTTCCCAGACTTCTAGAATCTGACAGTGGTGTAGCCGCGATATCTGATAGCTATACTCGGCCACAGTGATACTGCGACAGTAATGGTATCGACAGTGATGAAGCAGCAATTGAAGTAACAACGTTCCGATGTACATTGCGCTGTAACAGCGATGTAGACTGACAACACTGTAGTAGTGCTGTACAAACTAGTGAAACAGTAATATGAACTGACATCACTATAACGGGGCAATAGAAGCTAGTGAAACAGTGATGTGAGTTGACAGCACTGTAAATCCACAACACTGTCACATCGATGTACACATTATTGCCAAAGTGCTGGCACTTGCATCACTGTTATTGCATTGTTAAAAACATCACTGTTGCGTCGATGTCACTTATGATATTGCTCGTACAGCCTTGTGCCCCTTTTCACAGTAACAGGGCCGTGCATGCTGTTGTGCCGCTGCTGGGAGTTCTTATTGTTGTCTGTGAAACAGCTTCTTTTAACTGCCCATAAGAAAGACACGTAGTTGAGTTTGTTAATATTCAACGATAGGTTTTAACTGTAATACAACTTCAAAGCTGTAGCTTTCAAAACATAAAAGAAACCTGTCGATTTATCAGATAAAATCGGCAAGAAACGTGCCAGTTTTTTTTTTTTTTGCGAGAGCGAGAGTGTGAGCCTTAAGTTTAGATTTTCTGTCCCGTTTTTTTTTTAAACACAGAGTGAATTATACAGCGCAGTTTTTTCACTACTTTGATAAATGCAGTTGGCCATCAAACCTTTGAGGCAAATTAGTTTAAAGTAGCTCGAGCTATGGTAGCAAATTAGTGAGAAAATGGGAGAACGAATTTAGCTCGAGTTATTAGAAGTAAAATTGCGCGAAAATGATTGAAAGGAACAATGAATTTAGTTTTTGTTGGGAGTAAATTGGTGGGAAAATGAATCGAAGGGAAAACAAATTTAGTTCGAGCTTTTTGTAGTATATAGTTAGTGAGAAATGACTTATAGGGAGAACGAATTTAGGTCGAAATTTTGGGAGTAAATCAGTGAAAAATGACTAGAAGGGAGAACGAATTTTGGTCGAGTTTTTGGGAGTAAATCAGTGAAAAAGTGACTTGAATGGACAACGAATCTGGGTCGAGTTTTTGGTAGTAAATCGTGAGAAAAACGCTGGGTGTCATGTTGACATCGAAATGTCGAAAAGTTTTTAGCGTTTACTTTATAACTTACGTTCTTATAACTTAGATAATTATTGAAACTTTTTGTCAGACTACAATAAATTAGATGGGTTTTCGTTTTAAATATCTCGCGAGAAACAGTTTTTACTTTCTGTTCTTTCAAGGTAACAGAAAAAGAAAGAGACATAGCTGAAAGAACTTATCTGAAAACGAATGGAAGGGAATGGATTCGTGCTGGGGGAAACTCGCAGGAGCCGTCAAAGTGTAGCTCCATGGAGGCGTTTTTTGATAGACACCCACGATTCGCAGCTCTAATATCAGGTAAAGCCGTTCAGCTGCTTGACTGCTTCTTTAGAAAGACGAGATGCCCAAAGAGAATGCAAGAACTAGCCAGTTTCCCACGAATTTCCGTTTTTTTAGATCATGGGTCCAGTTCTTTGAACGAGGAGTTTGAACCTATTGAGCCCCAGGCTCGGGATATAGGCCAGCGGTCTTTATTAGTGAACTGAGCCGACATTTAGACAGATGCGGAATGCCGCAGAATCTCCGGTGATCAAACTAAACTTGTTTCTCACTACAAGTAACTATAAGTGTTTTTATTATTATTATTATTATTATTATTATTATTATTATTACTATTTATTATTATTATTATTATTGTTGTTGTTATTTGCCATTGTTGTTGTTAATGTTATTATTGTTATTGTTGTTATTTGCTATTGTGTTGTTAATGTTATTGTTTATATTGTTGTTTTCGTTGTCATTGTTATTATTATCGGTAATACTAGTACTGTTATTGCTATTATTTTTATTGTTATTATAGTTGTTATTATTTCTATTATCCTAGTTGTTCAACAATGTTGCTCAGTACTTGTGTACCAATCATTGCCTAGCGTTTTGTTTGTTTGTTTTGTTCTGCAGCTCATGGCCTTCCTCTCGAGTTGGAACAGTCTCAAACCAAGACTTTGAAAGACTCTCTAATTGGTATCCTTTAATTACTGTACAGGAACATTTCTCTAAATTCTCGGAGGCGAACAGCTCGAAAACATGAGATTTTGTGAATTTGTCTTTTTCTTAGTTGTGCAGGACGATTAACCTGATGGTTTTTGACGTTTTTGTCGCCACACTAGTAAACAGAAAATTCTGAACTTTCGGCTTTGCTAGAGCTTTGTTCACAGTCACTGGGCCAGGCTGATCAAGTCATAAACACTGGAAGACTAGTTTTGAAAAATACTGTTTTCTGCGTTGGCGGTTGAGCTGAATATGGTTTATGATCAAGAAGGGTTGATTTGGTACGTTTTTTGCCGTAAGGTTAGATGTAAATCTGACGTTTGGAGCGTTAGCCCTTCTGACGAAGTCTGCTCTGACGAAGGGCTAACGCTCGAAAAGTCAGTTTTACATCTAACCTTATTGCGAAAAACATACCACATCAACCCTTGTTGATCATAACCCATGATAATGTCATAAGCCACGTGAACAAGGCTCTAGCAAAGCTGAAATCTCAAACATTTCTGTTCACTAGTGTGGGAACTAAAACTCAAAGAACCAACATAGGTTGTGTTACATTTGTGTGTTTTTTCTTTTCGTTACTTTATACGTTGTATCAAATATGTATGACACACATACACATTTAGTGCACATACACGTACAGTACACATTCACACACACACACACACACACAGAGAGAGAGAGAGAGAGAGAGATACAAACACAGCTGAGCTCTGCCTTAAAATACCTCATGTTATCAACTTAACACTGTGCTCATCCCAGCTCTTACTATCAAGTGTCCTGAAGATCCAAGTAAGAAGACACTGAACAAGAAATTACCAGGTAAGAAGCGATTTGAACAAGTTGACATTTCTGCTGTGACAGTGAGATGTTCTGAAGACTGCCACTGGTTGTTCGAAGAGTTCAAAGTGTTAGCCAGCCAACTAAACTATGATCTCACTGTTTCACACTTTAATACTACTGGATGCAAAATCATTCGCTGGGTCCAGTCTTTGGACGAGGAGAATAAATCCGACCAATTAGGTTGAAGCCACCATACTTGATCATAAATCAACGTCAAAAATTCAAATGTCAAAGTCTGAAGATCTGAAGGCAGCCAGAGAGTTTGTGTATCTGGACTTATTAAACTCTTAAATTCGCAATTTATTTTTGAAGTGGGATTTAAGAAAGTGTTCCCAAGCTTACTTGCTCTTCCTACATTCCAGCGACAATGACAATAGGAAAACTGAAAGGTTTGCTCAATCGGCTGTTGAAGGTGACAAGCTCATCTCAGAAACTCTCTTACTTCGACAACAAGGTTTGTGTAATCCCTTATAAATTTTGTGACTTCTGCATTGCTGTTGTCAATAAGAATGGAAAGCAGTTACCTAACCACATTCACCTCGCCCAACCTAACCCTGCCCACCCCACCCCCACCACTTGCCTATCATTTAGAGACCCTGTCTCATTTCGAACGATGATTCTGATTTTTGTTTACGTTAATGCTTGTCAGTTATCAATGGTCTATCGATCGGGAGAGCTTGATTAAACCGTAACATAGATTCTAAACCGTCAATGTTACAAAACCAGTCTTCTCAGGCATGTGGTTTCTGTTTGAACCGGGAAAAGTATTTATTTTTTTAAATTCTGGGTATAAGTTTTTCAAAACCACGCTTTTGAAAAGTTCATTTCTCTCTTTACACCGAAAAATATATTTTTTTAAATTTATATTATGGTATTCTTACGGTGCTTCTCTAAAATGATTATTTTCTTTGTAGCTTGAACGGGAGATAAATCTGGACGATGACTTGAGACAGCTTTCATTTTACTCCATTCAGACGGGTGATACAGTTCTTGTCCGATGGTGATAGGAGTTTGCAAAGCTGCTACAGTCCTTGTACCCTGGTTATAGTGCAATCCTTGTACGATAGCACAGATGGCAGCATCATCGATCGTCACTGATTGATAATCGATTGTTGTCAGTGCTCGTCATCCCCCATTGGTCATCATTGATAGCTCATTCTCGATTGATAAATATCGACAAGACGATGATTAGTCATTCGATGATTATTAATCGTTTGATGATAATGATCAATCCACGATAATCGATCGAAAATGCAAGGATACTGATAAAAACATGATATTCCTGTGGTGGGCATGTGACTTGTACCACGTGAAGGAGACAGCAACGAAGTAAAGACAAGTGCAATGCTAAAGCACATGAAATTAAAGTACAGAAAATCTGAAAGCTCACAAGAGAGACGAGGAGGGCAATCGTGCTACGAAGAAGATATGACCACATCTGTCCCAGTGACCACAGCCTTGAACAGGACTTAAGACGTAAACACCATCTATATCAAAACGTTCACACTAGCAGAAGGAAGGGTTCAAACAAACGTTAGAAAAGTCCAAGGAAGATCAGGCAGCGAAAGCAAAACTGAAAGAGGAGGTGCGAGAAATCAAGAATGAACATGTAAAGGAGACAGTTAAAAACTAAAAGCAAATATGAACTTGTGAAGGGTTGATAACATACGGAGCTGCCGAAAGATAAGGACAGGAAGCTAGGAAAGTGACATGAAAGACCAACCATGAAAAGTGATGTAGTGATAAGGGGAGAGAACCGAGTTGAAAGACAAAAAGCTGAAGGCTTGCAAATCAAACAGAAATATACATGTGTTTGATCAATTAAAATGTAGCATACTGTGATTGTAATTAAAGAATAGATGAAAGTCAATAACGTGAATTAAATACCGCCTTTAGTCTAAAGTATAGAGGAATGATTGAGACAGTGACATATGGATGGAACGTAGAGATGGTAAGAGCTTACCGAGTTGATTTGATGTAAGTTTGTATCAGCAGAACGACTAATTGTAGCCCCATTGTTTGGGCAACTACCGACTTTAATACCTACCCTCCCTTAAGTTAGGGATAAAATCAAGGTTGGGGTACGGTTAACGTTTGATTTTGGTGAGGGGTGGGTGGGTGGGTACGTCCATTGATCCCTTATTGTGATTAGAAGTATGATAACAGATAAAAAGCCATAAGGTAAAGATCCTTACTGTGCCCAAGGAGGATGGCATAGCTGACGGAAAGATCAAAGTATAGATGAAATAACATTTCATTATGAAATAAGAAAAATATATACCAAAGATACGCGAGGTGTTAGTGTACACACACAAGGTTGCGGTATGTACTAGTGACGCAGTTAGAGGGTTGCCACCAGCCCCACCCCCTGACAGTGATCTGTCCCATTCCTGTTTTAACACTTTGTTAACATTGAGTTGAGGCTCCAATAAAGAGTAACAATTTTTGAGGGCAATTGTTGGATTCTGAGAAAAAGGGTATGTTAAGCTTAAGAGAGGATGACGTCCAAACATTATGCAAGGTATTATTTTATTGCGTCTAAACATCTAAAAGCATGCCGTAGTTTTAACAATTTCTTGTTGACAACAGAAAACGTCTCTGTTTCGGATTGTGTTCTTTTCTGCAAGGTAAAATATTCAAGGCTTAGCATTTTTGACAGCTTAATTTCCCTTTTCCTTTCAGCTTCAACTCATACACATTTTTAAGATGTTTAAATTTCTTTAAGAGATATTTACTTCTTAGCGTTTCTCTAACTAGTGACTTGAGAGATAGCATCGTCGCGAAAGATAAAGGTGGCGCCATAAGCGGCACTGCTGACGGTACTTTTCACTCCAAGGATGCGCCCTGTGCCAGATGCGATGCAGTTTGCAGCCCACTGGTAGTGAGAGTCCCAGGAGCCGCCCTTCTTGACAGAAAACTTGATGTCCAGATCGCCGAGGGCTGGGAGGGCCGAATGCCAAAATGCATGGAGTATAAGTTCTCCAGAGACCCCATTGCTGTGAGCGTCGATACTGATGATCTGCCCAGCCTTTACTCCCTTGTCCTTCAGGTTGGAAATCAGCTGTTCCGCTACGCCTTCGCAGTCTCCGCCCCTCACCTCGCAGTGATAGATCTTATAATCATCGATTACTCCTGCATAGTAACGGAATATGTTCATGACATTCTGGTTCTCGACGTTGCAGGACCCAGTAATGGAGATTATGTTCTCTGGCCGATCATGGATAAGATATCTGCGGACGCCGTCATAATACTGCTCCCAGGTGTCCCCTGACCTATTTATGACTGCGACACCCATGTGCAGAGTTCCTTTCCCCTGTATACTGTCATCCCACATTGCACTGAAGATGGCGGCCTCCCCTTGACCGTTGCTGTGTGCGTCGATGCTGATGATCTGTCTATTCTGGACCCCCTCGTCTGTCAGTTTTTTTATGATATCTTTTGCGGCGCCATACCAAGAGCCGTTGCTTCTCACCTCTATGTATCGGATTGTCATTTTTCAGGGGCGAATGTAACTGGAAACAAATACAAAAAATACAAATCAGTAAAAAAAAAACCTATTACAACAGCATAGAAAATAGTAGTTTTCACCCAAATTGAGTTGTCTGATCAACCACTACATTTACTAACAAAAGGGTAAACATTCCTAGGGGCTGTAAACCAAACAAACTTGTAAATGAATCAGTACATGACTAACTGTGGCTAATGCATAACATCCAGTACCAAACGCTTTCATTCAGCTGCAAACAAAGCGAGAAGTGACATTTTTCAGACGCTCTCCCCGTGTGCCAGCAAGTTTTGTAATTTGCTTCTGTATGATCTTGATTATGAACCTCACATTCACGCGTAGTGCCAGCTCTTCGCGGTCAGAATTGAAAAGAGTGTGGCTCGCAAATTTTCCAAATTTACTTCAGTTCAGACAATTGAGCTTTTGAACCTGACATATTTTGGCATGATGAAGCGTACGTATGTCTGGCATTTTGTTCCTGGGTCTGATGTATTTTGTGTTTGTTGGGAGTATATTTGCACTTGTATTAGAAACAAGAGCTCAGTATCTAGTTTTAAAGTAAATCTTTTTAAATCCATTCTAGAGGAGCAAAAGGCCGCCATGCTTCTTAAACTCTAGTTAAAGTGTATGCCTTTTCTACTTTTAATCTTTTATCCTATTTTTTATATAAATCATTGTAGTTTTTTTATATTTAATATTATTGTAGTTAATTTCTGTATGCCTAATTTTATCTTAGTTTTATATAAATTATTGTAGCCTTTATTTTTAATATTATTGTAATTAATTTCTTGGCATTTTTTATTTGAGGGCCACGGGGTTATCAGTGTTTTCTATAAATTACTGTAAAGTGTCTCCCTTGTTAAATAAAGCCTACTGTTATTATTATTATTATTATTATTATTATTATTAAGCCACGCCCAATGTAAACAGACCACAACTTACTTTACTCTTATCGAATGGGTTCTTTTAAGTCCCCTCGAGATAACAACCCAGGAGACTAGACCAACAGCTTTACGTCCCTGTCCACGGACGGTGTGGAGAAAGAAGGTTGTCCAAAGTTCAACCCTCGACCAGGCCGGGTATTGAACCCGGGATTCCCTGGATAGCAGTCAGAAATCTTACCACCTGTGCTAATCTGCACACTTACCTCCAACACAAGCGTGCGGCGTCTCCCAGCAGCCCTCAATTTAAAAAGTCTACGACCATAAACCTGACAAGGGGAATTATATTACAAAAATCACAAGTATAAAGACCACTTTCATAATATGCCTCATTAACCATGAACAAAAACATCGAGTCGAGGCCAGCAGGGCCAAAATACAGCAAATGTATGAAAACTGGGACCTTAACCTCGACTTGAAGTTATTGTTTATGGTCACTGGAGCAAATTATGAAAGTAGTGTATGCGGTGTCCATCCTAGCCTGCGTAGCTCGGCGTTCCAGTCAGTCGAGAAGGAAAAAAAAAGAGCGGCGAAACCGCGAAATTTCTCTCCTCCCCATTCCCCTCGCTGTTCGCTTCACTCGCCGCTCGTTTTTCCCTTCTCGACTGACTGGAACGCCAAGTGACGCAGGTAGTGCCCATCCTGTCGCCATGGCCTATTTGGGTGCTTCAGGTTAGCCAAGAACTCGGAGGCGCGCGCGTGCTGTGTCCATCCTGTCGCCATGGCCTCTTTGGGTGCTTCAGGTGCTTAGCCAAGAACTCGGAGGCTCGTGCGTGCTGTGTCCATCCTGTCGCCATGGCCTATTTGGATGCTTCAGGTGCTTAGCCAAGAACTCGGAGGCGCGTGCGTGCTGTGTCCATCCTGTCGCCATGGCCTATTTGGGTGCTTCAGGTGCTTAGCCAAGAACTCGGAGGCGCGTGCGTGCTGTGCCCATGCTGTCGCCATGGCCTATTTGGGTGCTTCAGGTGCTTAGCCAAGAACTCGGAGGCGCGCGCGTGCTGTGTCCATGCTGTCGCCATGGCCTATTTGGGTGCTTCAGGTGCTTAGCCAAGAACTCGGAGGCGCGTGCGTGCTCCCACGGCGCGTCTACAAGACATGGAGCGAGAGATAAACGGTTAAACGTCTGTTACTCAGGGTAAAAATAGTACTAGAAGTTACCACGGGTAAGTTAATTGCTGCCGACACTTTATCTTCTCATAGCAGGGCACGATCTTGGTCGTTGCAGTCATTCCAGTGTAATGCCGACTTACTGTAGTTTTGTTCATGTATGAAATGAATATATGAAACTCATATATTTGTACTGCGGATATACATTTTAAGCAAATGAAGGATCTTCGCAG